>JAYDYQ010002085.1:0-189585 GCA_034814905.1 Penstemon davidsonii
AATAAGGGATATACGGATAAACAAATTCAGTAGACAAATTAGTCTGTATTGCTATTGCATAAGCATCATCTCTTAATTTAGATTCTTTTGGAGTGGCCTTTAAGGCTTCATTTTTTAATTGATCAATTGGCTTGCCAACCATTGTCTTATAAGACAAATCCTTCTTTGGGGGTGTCTCTTTAGACTTCCCTTTTCCTTTATCTTTATTCTTTTTCTCCATTTCCTTGCAAAAATTCACGGGTTAGAAAATCAGGTAAAGAATTATTTGATCCTTTAATAAATTCAATATCAAAATCAAAGACAGACAAAATTCCCTGCCATCTAGCAAAAATTTGTTTAGATGCTATATTTTTAACATCCTTTTCTAGAATATCTTTAGCAGATTTGCAATCAACCCTAATTAGGAATTTTTTATTCAACAAATCACTTTCAAATTTTTGAATACATAATACAATTGATAAAATTTCTTTTTTAACTGTGGAATAATTTTTCCTTGGTCCTTGCCAGATTCCTGAGGTGAATCTAACAAGAGTAATTTTATTATCTATCCTTTGTTTAAGGATTCCTCCATAACCTAATTCAGATGCGTCTGTTTCAACAATTTTAAAAAGCATCTGGGTTTGCAATTGCAAGACAAGGAATTTCCTTTATTTTATTTTTTATTTTAATAACGGCCTCTGTATGGATATTTGTCCATTCAGGGGGATTTTTTCGTAACCTTTCAAATAAAGGTTTTGCATCTATTGCCAAATTTTTATAGAAGTCTGATATGTAATTAAGACTTCCAAGAAACCTTTGTAGTTGAGTTTTTTTCTTTTATTTCATTCGGAAATTTTTCCGCAAAAACTATGGACCTATCTATTGGAAAGATAGTTCCTTCTTTAATAGTATGTCCAAGAAACCGAATTTCAGTTTGAAATAATTTTACTTTCTTTGCAGATACAACTAATCCTGCTCTTTTAACAGCATTAATAAATGCATGTAGATGTTTAAAATGTTGATCAATATTGTCTGAAAAAATTAAGACATCATCAATATATACTATACAAAATTTAGTATATGGACTAAAAATTTCATTCATTATGTTTTGAAATTCAGAAGGGGCATTTTTTAACCCAAAAGGCATTACGTTCCATTCGTAGTGTCCAAATGGTACCGTAAATGCAGTTTTATATCTGTCTTCTTCGGCAATTTGAATCTGCCAAAATCCAGACTTCATATCAAATTTTGACATTACTTTGGCTGTGTAAAGCCGATTTAGTAAATCTCTTTTATTAGGGATGGGATATCTAATCCATCTTAGTGCTTTATTTAGTGGCTTATAATTAATAACAAGCCTAGGAACACCTCGTTCTAATTCTGCAGCATTTTCAACATAAAATGCTGGACAACTCCAGGGACTGTAGGATTTTCTAATTAACCCTTTGAGTAATAACTCATCAATTTCTTTTTTGCAAATTTCAAGGTGGCGTGGACCCATAGCTATAGGTCTGGCCTTAGTTTGAATTTGATTTTCCTTAAAGTCTGGTTCATATGGAAGATTTACTATATGTTTCTTCCTTTCCCAGAAGGCATTAGGAATTTCTGCACATATTGTTTTAATTATAAATTCATTTATTTTCTTTTGGATATGAGGCTGCTGTATCTTTTCAGCTATTTTTTTGTAATTAATTTCCTGAGATAAGGAATTAAGAAACTTTTCTTTTCTTTCTATTTTCTTTTGAATTAGATCAATCTCGTGATAACGAGGTTGTGTAATAAAATTAAATGTTATTTCCTGTGAATCAACAGTGCTAGTAATTCCTCTTTCGTCAATGCTTTTTATGGGATAAAGCATGTGTAGAAAGGGATTTCCTAGAATTACATCATGAGATAATTCTTTTACCATTATAAATGGCATTTCAAGGCAAATTCCATTGTTACAGACAGCAGTATTTTGTAACTTATATTTTACTATAAGCTTTCGGCCATCTGCAGCATTAAGAATTTCAGTAGTTTTGGAAAAATATCTAGAAGGAATTAACCCTTCATTGATACAATTTAAATCAGCTCCAGAATCTACCATAGCAATTGCAGAGAGAGTATATTCTCTATGAACAATAATTTTTATTTTAATGTGCCATTTATGAGTAATAACCCTATCAATCATATTCACAAATGTTAATGATGCATTTACATTTTCTTCTTTTAAAGAATCTTTTTCATAATCGTCATTGTCCTGATTAGGACTGAGATCTGTTTCAAGATATCGTAATTCAATTAAAGAAACTCTAGACTTTAAGTCACTTAATTCTTTTTTAAGAATTTTTACTTCGTGAATTAATTCACTAGTACATGAATCCTCTGAATCCTTTTCTTTAGAGGTCTTAGCCCTATTTAAAATTTCTTTTAGACTATAAGTCTCTGGTTCTTTGAATTTTATTCCTTTTTCAGATTTTTTCTGACTGTATTGTTCCAAATATTTTTGGAGCATTTCTCTTTTAGCAACTGGATCAGTAATTTGATCAATTATATCGAGAATAAAATTATCCTCTTTAGTTAAGGTGCATAATCCATTTGCCTGACATAAGGCTTTATAATAATCACAGTTTCCTTCGCAACCAGAATTATCTGATTGTTCGGATTCTGTTTCGGATCCTTCATAATTCTCAGATTCTTCAGTTTCTTCATTGTCAATTATAGCAGTAATTTTAAAATCTCTTTTTTCTCCTTCTTCATTAAGAAAGAGTTTTTGTAAAGTTCTTTTAAGACCTTCGTCAATATCTAAACTATTGATTTTCTTTTTCATTTTACACTTATTAGCATAATGACCAGGTTTTTGACATTTCCAACATAATGGAATGGGTTTCTGCCTAGGGGTCGAAGTCTGCCTAGGGGTCGAAGAACTTTCTCCTTTATTCTTCTTTCCTTTATAAAAACCTTTCTTTCTCCTTTTAGGAAAATAATTTAAATTCTTAGAATTTTTTGAGACTTTATTAGTCTTATGTTTCCTTTTATCACTAGAAGATCCTATAGGAGGTAAACCAATTTGTTCACAGAAGTCTCCTATAATTCTTTTTCCTAAAACCTTTTCTTTTTGAATTTGTCTATGTAATTTAATTTCATTACATAAATTTATTCCTTCAGAGATAATTTCAGAAGATAGATCTCCATAAGTATATTGGGCATACGGAATAATGCCATTATGTTTCTGCTTTATTCTATTCCTTATTTTTTCTGAGAAAAATTGAGGGAGTCCTGATAAGAACTTTTCTTTCCAAAAATCGTGTTGACTATCTTCTCTAGTAAAAACTTTAGAGAAGAACACATCTTTATACCATTTAAACTGAGATAAGTTTTGACATCTTAAATTCATTAATTGTTCTTGTGTTTTATCCAACTGTAATGAAGTTGTTCCAATAAAATGCTTTGCTATAGTATATAATAGCGTATTAACACAATCTGTAACTTGCACAGGTTGGTTATCAACAACTTCAACTTTAACAGCTCTTAAAATATGCAATTTTGCCTCTTCTGGTAGGTAGAAATCCCACCAACCTTTTAATTGTCCAGTAAAGCCTTGAGTTATGGCTTTAGCAATACTTTGATCAGAATTTCCATTTGCTTTGCAGGCAGTTGCATACATAGTCATGTAATGCAATACTGTTTGCATCTGGTAATCTGACATTCCATCTATATTCCATTCATTAATGGATCTGCCATCAAATTGAACAGTCATGTATTCATCATGCTGCTCAAGTTGTAAATCAACTGGTGTTGGCTTATGATAATAAGGTTTTGCTGGTACATTGTATACCATTTTCTTCTTATAAGAAGATGATAATTTATTAACTTGAAAATGTTGTTGTTGGTTTTGTTCTGTTAAGAACATATCTTCAAGTTGATCAATTTTCTCTTCCATTTCGGAAGTTTGATCTTGACTTTCAATATTGGATTCACTATCTGAATTTTGTTCCAAAGGTGACAATTCCTTTTCATTAAGCCCAAGATTTTTTAATCTCTTTATTATTTCGTCAACCATCTCAGAGGAAGGATCTGGTGGTTTTATTTTAAAATCAATCTTTTCAGAAGACATTGGTTTAAATAAAACCCTTTTATCAATTACAGAAGTTTCTTCTTTAGAAACCTTTTGTTGATCTGAATTTAGATCAATATTTTTCTCAATTCTATTTAATTGATCTCCAATAGTTTTGAGAGTTAAATTTGTAAAATTATTTTGTTGCACAACAGCATCAATATTATCACCCTTTTTTCTATAGGGTGTGGCTAGAATATCTTCTCCATCGATTTTAACGGTTAAATTAACTTCTGGAGGGTGGATGCTTTTGAAAACTTTTCCATTTTTAGTGACAAAATCCCTGTTATAGGAAGATTCAATTGTTGACACAAAATTTTTGTTCTCAAAATCAGGAAATTGTTTTTTATTTAAATAAAAGTATTTTTTCAAGAAATCAAAGAAATCAATGACATCTTTGTTTATCTGTAGAAATCTCTTATAAGATGTAAATAATTTCTTTTGACTTTTAATATCTTCTTGGAAAAACCACTTTCTTCGAATTTCATTTTCAGGAGAATAAAATAATTCTTTAGCAATTCCGTCAAAAGGAAAACAAACTTCTTCAGGAATTGTAATAGTTAAAACACTTGTGTCACTATTATAACCCATGTCAGAAGCGGTCGGAGATTTTCTTCCTGTGTTAGTATCAACTTCGATTTCTGTTGGGGTAACAGTTGATGGTATACTAACATTATATTGAGGTTGATTAACCCCATCAGGAGTAAATTTTGTTCCTAATATGGTTTCCTTTTCAAATTTAGATAGCGGGGCAGAAGAAGTAGATCTTCTTTCCAAATTAAGTCTACTTGGACCTGCTGAATTAGGTCTAGTAAATCGACTACTTTGCCCTAAATTAAGTCTAGCAATTCTTTGATTAGAGAATTTGGTACCAGGTCATATACATAAAGGTGGGGGAGAGTAGCAGCAGCGGAGTACAGTACAAAACTAACTATCTAGCTATATTACAAATTTGAAGTGTATATTACAAAATATAAAAGATGATAATCTTTAGTGGATGGGTTGCTTGGATATATTGAGTAGATCGTAATTCTTGAGCGTGTCACTTCTTCAGAATGGAGGGCCTATATATAGGTAGCTGGCGGACTTCAAACTCGGATTCCAGAGCTATCGGACGCCAAAACTTTCTTCAATTTAGAAAATGAACAGGACCAGCAATTATGGTGAACAGTAACATGAACAGTGACTGAACAGTAACATGAACAGTGACTGAACAGTAACATGAACAGTAACCGTGAATAGTAACTGTGAATAGTAACCGCAAATTATGCGTATGGATCCTGAGAATCCATCATTGTGTCGTCGGTCTTCTGAGTCTCGTCGTCAGAACAGTGGCTAGACGAGCTAGATGGTTCTCCCAAAATTTCTCTAAGTTGTTTCCTCAGGTCTTCTTTAGATGCTGATGATGAGGCTATCAATTCTTTAAGAAATTCAGTAATATCCGTTTTAGGAGCTTGAGTCTTCGGCTGTGGTGGCTCAAACAATACCTTTCTGTGCAAAAATTGAATCTTTAAAAAATTCAAACTTGTCCCACCATTTAATTAAAACCCTTCTTCCTAATGCGGGAACATGAGTAACGGTTTCATCAAATTTTTTAATTGGAAGGTTGGAAATAACCACATCCCATTTGACAATCCATGGAACTTGATAAAAAGCTACAAAATTAAGCTCAGGTGTTTTTAATGAATGATTAGATTTCTTAAAATCTTCAAAAACACATCTAATTTTATCGGGGAAAATAATAGGATGAGATCCCCAGTTGTAGAACCATTTAATAAACCACTGAAGGAGATTAGTGGTATTAAAATCTCTGAATTGTAGGAACCAACTATGTTTTCTTTGCCTATTGTCATAACAAAAGGCTCCTTCCCATGCTTAAATGTAGTCAAAATAATTGAACCAATATTTTTCTAAATTTTTTCTATTACCACTTGGAATTTCGTGGTTTCAATACAGATCTCCATTCCAAGTTTCTGGAGTTAAAACTTTTTTAATAAAGGCTTTGGAATAAGCCCATTCCGCACCAGATCTTGAAATTGAGTCAAATTCTACTGATTTAGTAGTTTGTAAAATGGCATAATAGAAAGTACATTCCTTTGGCCAAAGATATGGGTCAGCAGAGTCTTTTAAATAGAAAGAAGCTGCTTCATTAGCATTGAGGTGAGCGTATTTAAGCTCAAGTGGTGTTATCCATATAGTAGAATAAGGGATATACGGATAAACAAATTCAGTAGACAAATTAGTCTGTATTGCTATTGCATAAGCATCATCTCTTAATTTAGATTCTTTTGGAGTGGCCTTTAAGGCTTCATTTTTTAATTGATCAATTGGCTTGCCAACCATTGTCTTATAAGACAAATCCTTCTTTGGGGGTGTCTCTTTAGACTTCCCTTTTCCTTTATCTTTATTCTTTTTCTCCATTTCCTTGCAAAAATTCACGGGTTAGAAAATCAGGTAAAGAATTATTTGATCCTTTAATAAATTCAATATCAAAATCAAAGACAGACAAAATTCCCTGCCATCTAGCAAAAATTTGTTTAGATGCTATATTTTTAACATCCTTTTCTAGAATATCTTTAGCAGATTTGCAATCAACCCTAATTAGGAATTTTTTATTCAACAAATCACTTTCAAATTTTTGAATACATAATACAATTGATAAAATTTCTTTTTTAACTGTGGAATAATTTTTCCTTGGTCCTTGCCAGATCCCTGAGGTGAATCTAACAAGAGTAATTTTATTATCTATCCTTTGTTTAAGGATTCCTCCATAACCTAATTCAGATGCGTCTGTTTCAACAATTTTAAAAGCATCTGGGTTTGCAATTGCAAGACAAGGAATTTCCTTTATTTTATTTTTTATTTTAATAACGGCCTCTGTATGGATATTTGTCCATTCAGGGGGATTTTTTCGTAACCTTTCAAATAAAGGTTTTGCATCTATTGCCAAATTTTTATAGAAGTCTGATATGTAATTAAGACTTCCAAGAAACCTTTGTAGTTGAGTTTTTTTCTTTTATTTCATTCGGAAATTTTTCCGCAAAAACTATGGACCTATCTATTGGAAAGATAGTTCCTTCTTTAATAGTATGTCCAAGAAACCGAATTTCAGTTTGAAATAATTTTACTTTCTTTGCAGATACAACTAATCCTGCTCTTTTAACAGCATTAATAAATGCATGTAGATGTTTAAAATGTTGATCAATATTGTCTGAAAAAATTAAGACATCATCAATATATACTATACAAAATTTAGTATATGGACTAAAAATTTCATTCATAATGTTTTGAAATTCAGAAGGGGCATTTTTTAACCCAAAAGGCATTACGTTCCATTCGTAGTGTCCAAATGGTACCGTAAATGCAGTTTTATATCTGTCTTCTTCGGCAATTTGAATCTGCCAAAATCCAGACTTCATATCAAATTTTGAATCTGCCAAAATCCAGACTTCCGTCAAAAGGAAAACAAACTTCTTCAGGAATTGTAATAGTTAAAACACTTGTGTCACTATTATAACCCATGTCAGAAGCGGTCTGAGATTTTCTTCCTGTGTTAGTATCAACTTCTTCCCAAAACTTAAAATGTCAAAAAAATGAAACTTTTCGGGGCACGAAAATCGAGCCATGAAAAATGACGTCTTAAAATCAGCTAAATCAGAGTCCGAAAAACAAAACAAATTGCACCTAAGTTCTTAATATATTAATTTTTGACTTCCCAAAACTTAGAATGTCAAAAAAAATGAAACTTTTCGGGGCACGAAAATCCATCCCTGAAAAACGACGTCTTAAAATCAGCAAAATCAGAGTCCGAAAAACAATACAAATGTCTCCTAAGTGCTTAATATATTATTTTTTGAATTCCCAAAACTTGAAATTTAAAAAAAAAATGAAACTTCTCGGGGCACGAAAATCGATCCCTGAAAAATGAAGTCTAAAAATCAGTAAAATCAATGTCCGAAAAACAAAACATATTGGTTCTAAGTGCTCCATATATTATTTTTTGACTTCCCAAAAATTAAAATGTCAAAAAAATGAAACTTTTCGGGGCACGAAAATCGAGCCCTGAAAAACGAAGTCTAAAAATCAGTAAAATCAATGTCCGAAAAACAAAACAAATTGGTCCTAAGTGCTTCATATATTATTTTTTGACTTCCCAAAACTTAAAATGTCAAAAAAATGAAACTTTTCGGGGCACGAAAATCGAGCCATGAAAAATGACGTCTTAAAATCAGCTAAATCAGAGTCCGAAAAACAAAACAAATTGCACCTAAGTTCTTAATATATTAATTTTTGACTTCCCAAAACTTAGAATGTCAAAAAAAATGAAACTTTTCGGGGCACGAAAATCCATCCCTGAAAAACGACGTCTTAAAATCAGCAAAATCAGAGTCCGAAAAACAATACAAATGTCTCCTAAGTGATTAATATATTATTTTTTGAATTCCCAAAACTTGAAATTTAAAAAAAAATGAAACTTCTCGGGGCACGAAAATCGAGCCCTGAAAAATGAAGTCTAAAAATCAGTAAAATCAATGTCCGAAAAACAAAACATATTGGTTCTAAGTGCTCCATATATTATTTTTTGACTTCCCAAAAATTAAAATGTCAAAAAAATGAAACTTTTCGGGGCACGAAAATCGAGCCATGAAAAATGACGTCTTAAAATCAGCTAAATCAGAGTCCGAAAAACAAAACAAATTGCACCTAAGTTCTTAATATATTAATTTTTGACTTCCCAAAACTTAAAATGTCAAAAAAAATGAAACTTTTCGGGGCACGAAAATCCTTCCCTGAAAAACGACGTCTTAAAATCAGCAAAATCAGAGTCCGAAAAACAATACAAATGTCTCCTAAGTGCTTAATATATTATTTTTTGAATTCCCAAAACTTGAAATTTAAAAAAAAAATGAAACTTCTCGGGGCACGAAAATCGATCCCTGAAAAATGAAGTCTAAAAATCAGTAAAATCAATGTCCGAAAAACAAAACATATTGGTTCTAAGTGCTCCATATATTATTTTTTGACTTCCCAAAAATTAAAATGTCAAAAAAATGAAACTTTTCGGGGCACGAAAATCGAGCCCTGAAAAACGAAGTCTAAAAATCAGTAAAATCAATGTCCGAAAAACAAAACAAATTGGTCCTAAGTGCTTCATATATTATTTTTTGACTTCCCAAAACTTAAAATGTCAAAAAAATGAAACTTTTCGGGGCACGAAAATCGAGCCATGAAAAATGACGTCTTAAAATCAGCTAAATCAGAGTCCGAAAAACAAAACAAATTGCACCTAAGTTCTTAATATATTAATTTTTGACTTCCCAAAACTTAGAATGTCAAAAAAAATGAAACTTTTCGGGGCACGAAAATCCATCCCTGAAAAACGACGTCTTAAAATCAGCAAAATCAGAGTTCGAAAAACAATACAAATGTCTCCTAAGTGCTTAATATATTATTTTTAGAATTCCCAAAACTTGAAATTTAAAAAAAAAAAAAACTTCTCGGGGCACGAAAATCGAGCCCTGAAAAATGAAGTCTAAAAATCAGTAAAATCAATGTCGGAAAAACAAAACAAATTGGTTCTAAGTGCTTCACATATTATTTTTTGACTTCCCAAAACTTAAAATGTCAAAAAAAATGAAACTTTTCGGGGCACGAAAATCGAGCCCTGAAAAATGAAGTCTAAAAATCAGTAAAATCAATGTCCGAAAAACAAAACAAATTGGTCCTAAATGCTTAATATATTATTTTTTGACTTCCCAAAACTTAAAATGTCAAAAAAAATGAAACTTTTCGGGGCACGAAAATCGAGCCCTTAAAAATTACGTCTTAAAATCATCTAAATCAGAGTCTGAAAAACAAAACAAATTGCACCTAAGTGCTTAATATATTAATTTTTGACTTACCAAAACTTAAAATGTCAAAAAAAATGAAACTTTTCGGGGCACGGAAATCCATCCATGAAAAACGACGTCTTAAAATCAGCAAAATCAGAGTTCGAAAAACAATACAAATGTCTCCTAAGTGCTTAATTTATTATTTTTTGACTTCCCAAAACTTAAAATGTCAAAAAAAAAATGGAACTTTTAGGGGCACGAAAATCGAGCCCTGAAAAATGAAGTCTAAAAATCAGTAAAATCAATGTCCGAAAAACAAAACAAATTGGTCCTAACTGCTTCATATATTATTTTTTGACTTCCCAAAACTTGAAATTTCAAAAAAAATGAAACTTTTCGGGGCACGAAAATCGAGCCCTGAAAAACGAAGTCTAAAAATCAGTAAAATCAATGTTCGAAAAACAAAACTAATTGGTCCTAAGTGCTTCATGTATTATTTTTTGACTTCCGAAAACTTAAAATGTCAAAAAAATGAAACTTTTCGGGGCACGAAAATCGAGCCTGAAAAATGACGTCTTAAAATCAGCTAAATCAGAGTCTGAAAAACAAAACAAATTGCACCTAAGTGCTTAATATATTAATTTTTGACTTCCCTAAACTTAAAATGTCAAAAAAAAATTAATCTTTTCGGGGCACGGAAATCGATCCCTGAAAAATGACGTCTTAAAATCAGCTAAATCAGATTCTGAAAAACAAAACAAATTGCACCTAAGTGCTTAATATATTAATTTTTGACTTCCCTAAACTTAAAATGTCAAAAAAAATGAAACTTTTCGAGGCACGGAAATCGATCCCTGAAAAATGACGTCTTAAAATCATCAAAATCAGAGTCCGAAAAACAAAACAAATGGCTCCTAAGTGCTTAATATATTATTTTTTGACTTCTCAAAACTTAAAATGTCAAAAAAAAATGAAACTTTTCGGGGCACGAAAGTCGAGCCCTGAAAAATGACGTCTAAAAATAAGCAAAATCAGAGTCCGAAAAACAATACAAATGTCTCCTAAGTGCTTAATATATTATTTTTTGACTTCCCAAAACTTGAAATTTCAGAAAAAATGAAACTTTTCTGGGCAAGAAAATCGAGCACTGAAAAATGAAGTCTAAAAATCAGTAAAATCAATGTCCGAAAAACAAAACAAATTGGTCCTAAGTGCTTCATATATTATTTTTTGACTTCCCAAAACTTAAAATGTCAAAAAAAATGAAACTTTTCGGGGCACGAAAATAGAGCCCTGAAAAATGAAGTCTAAAAATCATTAAAATCAATGTCCGAAAAACAAAACAAATTGATCCTAAGTGCTTCATCTATTATTTTTTGACTTCCCAAAACTTAAAATGTCAAAAAAATGAAACTTTTCGGGGCACGAAAATCGAGCCATGAAAAATGACGTCTTAAAATCAGTTAAATCAATGTCCGAAAAATAAAACAAATTGGTCCTAAGTGCTTCATATATAATCTTTTGACTTCCCAAAACTTAAAATGTCAAAAAAAATGAAACTTTTCAGGGCACGAAAATCGAGACCTGAAAAATGATGTCTTAAAATCAGCTAAATCAGAGTCTGAAAAACAAAAGAAATTGCACCAAAATGCTTAATATATTAATTTTTGACTTCCCAAAACTTAAAATGTCAAAAAAAATGAAATTTCTCGGGGCACGGAAATCCATCCATGAAAAACTACGTTTTAAAATCAGCAAAATCAGAGTCCGAAAAATAATACAAATGTCTCCTAAGTGCTTAATATATTATTTTTTGACTTCCCAAAACTTAAAATGTCAAAAAAGATGAAACTTTTCGGGGCACGAAAATCGAGCCCTGAAAAACGAAGTCTAAAAATCAGTAAAATCAATGTCCGAAAAACAAAACAAATTGGTCCTAAGTGCTTCGTATATTGTTTTTTGACTTCCGAAAACTTAAAATGTCAAAAAAAATGAAACTTTTCAGGGCACGAAAATCGAGCCCTAAAAAATGACGTCTTAAAATCTGCTAAATCAGAGTCCGAAAAAAAATACAAATGTCTCCTAAGTGCTTAATATATTATTTTTTGAATTCCCAAAACTTGAAATTTAAAAAAAAATGAAACTTCTCGGTGCACGAAAATCGAGCCCTGAAAAATGAAGTCTAAAATTCAGTAAAATCAATGTCCGAAAAACAAAACACATTGGTTCTAAGTTCTTCATATATTATTTTTTGACTTCCCAAAACTTAAAATGTCAAACAAATTAAACTTTTCGGGGCACGAAATTCGAGCCCTGAAAAATGAAGTCTAAAAATCAGTAAAATCAATGTCCGAAAAATAAAACAAATTGGTCCTAAGTGCTTCATATACAACCTTTTGACTTCCCAAAACTTAAAATGTCAAAAAAAATGAAACTTTTCGGCGAACGAAAATCGAGACCTGAAAAATGATGTCTTAAAATCAGCTAAATCAGAGTCTGAAAAACAAAACAAATTGCACCTAAGTGCTTAATATATTAATTTTTGACTTCCTAAAACTTAAAATGTCAAAAAAAATGAAACTTTTCGGGGCACGGAAATCCATCCATGAAAAACGACGTCTAAAAATCAGCAAAATCAGTGTCCAAAAAACAATACAAATGTCTCCTAAGTGCTTAATATATTATTTTTTGACTTCAGAAAACTTAAAATGTCAAAAAAAATGAAACTTTTCGGGGCACGAAAATCGAGCCCTGAAAAACGAAGTCTAAAAATCAGTAAAATAAATGTCCGAAAAACAAAACAAATTGGTCCTAAGTACTTAATATATTATTTTTTGACTTCCCAAAACTTGAAATTTCAAAAAAAATGAAACTTTTCGGGGCACGAAAATCGAGCCCAGAAAAACGAAGTCTAGAAATCAGTAGAATCAGTGTCCGAAAAACAAAACGAATTGGTCATAAGTGCTTCGTATATTGTTTTTTGAATTCCGAAAGCTTAAAATGTCAAAAAAAATGAAACTTTTCAGGGCACGAAAATCGAGCCCTAAAAAATGACGTCTTAAAATCTGCTAAATCAGAGTCCGAAAAACAATACAAATGTCTCCTAAGTGCTTAATATATTATTTTTTGAATTCCCAAAACTTGAAATTTAAAAAAAAATGAAACTTCTCGGTGCACGAAAATCGAGCCCTGAAAAATGAAGTCTAAAAATCAGTAAAATCAATGTCCGAAAAACAAAACAAATTGGTTCTAAGTGCTTCATATATTATTTTTTGACTTCCCAAAACTTAAAATGTCAAAAAAATTAAACTATTCGGGGCACGAAATTCGAGCCCTGAAAAATGAAGTCTAAAAATCAGTAAAATCAATGTCCGAAAAATAAAACAAATTGGTCCTAAGTGCTTCATATATAATCTTTTGACTTCCCAAAACTTAAGATGTCAAAAAAAAATGAAACTTTTCGGGGCACGGAAATCCATCCATGAAAAACGACGTCTTAAAATCAGCAAAATCAGAGTCCGAAAAACAATACAAATGTCTCCTAAGTGCTTAATATATTATTTTTTGACTTCCCAAAACTTAAAATGTCAAAAAAAATGAAACTTTTCGTGGCACGAAAATCGAGCCCTGAAAAACCAAGTCTAAAAATCAGTAAAATCAATGTCCGAAAAACAAAACATATTGGTTCTAAGTGCTTCATATATAATCTTTTGACTTCCCAAAACTTAAAATGTCAAAAAAAATGAAACTTTTCGGGGCACGAAAATCGAGACCTGAAAAATGATGTCTTAAAATCTGCTAAATCAGAGTCTGAAAAACCAAACAAATTGCACCTAAGTGCTTAATATATTAATTTTTGACTTCCCAAAACTTAAAATGTCAAAAAAAATAAAAATTTTCGGGGCACGGAAATCCATCCATGAAAAACGACGTCTTAAAATCAGCAAAATCAGAGTCCGAAAAACAATACAAATGTCTCCTAAGTGCTTAATATATTATTTTTTGAATTCCCAAAACTTGAAATTTAAAAAAAAATGAAACTTCTCGGGGCACGAAAATCGAGCCCTGAAAAATGAAGTCTAAAAATCAGTAAAATCAATGTCCGAAAAACAAAACATATTGGTTCTAAGTGCTCCATATATTATTTTTTGACTTCCCAAAACTTAAAATGTCAAAAAAAATGAAACTTTTCGGGGCACGAAAATCGAGCCCTGAAAAACGAAGTCTAAAACTCAGTAAAATCAACGTCCGACCAACAAAACAAATAGGTCCTAAGTGCTCCATATATTATTTTTTGACTCCCAAAAACTTAAAATGTCAAAAAAATGAAACTTTTCGGGGCACGAAAATCGAGCCATGAAAAATAACGTCTTAAAATCAGCTAAATCAGAGTCCGAAAAACAAAACAAATTGCACCTAAGTTCTTAATATATTAATTTTTGACTTCCCAAAACTTAGAATGTCAAAAAAAATGAAACTTTTCGGGGCACGAAAATCCTTCCCTGAAAAACGACGTCTTAAAATCAGCAAAATCAGAGTCCGAAAAACAATACAAATGTCTCCTAAGTGCTTAATATATTATTTTTTGAATTCCCAAAACTTGAAATTTAAAAAAAAAATGAAACTTCTCGGGGCACGAAAATCGATCCCTGAAAAATGAAGTCTAAAAATCAGTAAAATCAATGTCCGAAAAACAAAACATATTGGTTCTAAGTGCTCCATATATTATTTTTTTACTTCCCAAAAATTAAAATGTCAAAAAAATGAAACTTTTCGGGGCACGAAAATCGAGCCCTGAAAAACGAAGTCTAAAAATCAGTAAAATCAATGTCCGAAAAACAAAACAAATTGGTCCTAAGTGCTTCATATATTATTTTTTGACTTCCCAAAACTTAAAATGTCAAAAAAATGAAACTTTTCGGGGCACGAAAATCGAGCCATGAAAAATGACGTCTTAAAATCAGCAAAATCAGAGTCCGAAAAACAAAACAAATGGCTCCTAAGTGCTTAATATATTAATTTTTGACTTCCCTACACTTAAAATGTCAAAAAAAAATGAAACTTTTCTTTGCACGGAAATCAATCCCTGAAAAATGACGTCTTAAAATCAGTTAAATCAATGTCCGAAAAATAAAACAAATTGGTCCTAAGTGCTTCATATATTATTTTTTGACTTCCCAAAACTTAAAATGTCAAAAAAAATGAAACTTTTCGGGGCACGAAAATAGAGCCCTGAAAAATGAAGTCTAAAAATCATTAAAATCAATGTCCGAAAAACAAAACAAATTGGTCCTAAGTGCTTCATATATTATTTTTTGACTTCCGAAAACTTAAAATGTCAGAAAAAAGGAACTTTTCGGGGCACGAAAATCGAGCCCTGAAAAATGACGTCTAAAAATCAGCAAAATCAATGTCCGAAAAACAAAACAAATTGGTCCTAAGTGCTTAATATATTATTTTTTGACTTCCCAAAACTTGAAATTTCAAAAAAAATGAAACTTTTCGGGGCACGAAAATCGAGACCTGAAAAACGAAGTCTAAAAATCAGTAAAATCAATTTCCGAAAAACAAAACAAATTGGTCCTAAGTGCTTCGTATATTATTTTTTGACTTCTGAAAACTTAAAATGTCAAAAAAAATGAAACTTTTCAGGGTACGAAAATCGAGCCCTAAAAAATGACGTCTTAAAATCTGCTAAATCAGAGTCCGAAAAACAATACAAATGTTTCCTAAGTGCTTAATATATTATTTTTTGAATTCCCAAAACTTGAAATTTAAAAAAAATGAAACTTCTCGGTGCACGAAAATCGAGCCCTGAAAAATGAAGTCTGAAAATCAGTAAAATCAATGTCCGAAAAACAAAACAAATTGGTCCTAAGTGCTTCGTATATTATTTTTTGACTTCCCAAAACTTAAAATGTCAAAAAAAATGAAACTTTTCGGTGCACGAAAATCGAGCCCTGAAAAATGAAGTCTGAAAATCAGTAAAATCAATGTCCGAAAAATAAAACAAATTGGTCCTAAGTGCTTCATATATAATCTTTTGACTTCCCAAAACTTAAAATGTAAAAAAAAATGAAATTTTTCGGCGCACGAAAATCTAGACCTGAAAAATGATGTCTTAAAATCAGCTAAATCAGAGTCTGAAAAACAAAACAGATTGCACCTAAGTGCTTAATATATTAATTTTTGACTTCCCAAAACTTAAAATGTCAAAAAAAATGAAACTTTTCGGGGCACGGAAATCCATCCATGAAAAACGACGTCTTAAAATCAGCAAAATCAGAGTCCGAAAAACAATACAAATGTCTCCTAAGTGCTTAATATATTATTTTTTGACTTCCCAAAACTTAAAATGTCAAAAAAAATGAAACTTTTCGGGGCACGAAAATCGAGCCCTGAAAAACGAAGTCTAAAAATCAGTAAAATCAATGTCCGAAAAACAAAACAAATTGGTCCTAAGTGCTTAATATATTATTTTTTGACTTCCCAAAACTTGAAATTTCAAAAAAAATGAAACTTTTCGGGGCACGAAAATCGAGCCCTGAAAAACGAAGTCTAAAAATCAGTAAAATCAATGTCCGAAAAACAAAACAAATTGGTCCTAAGTGCTTCGTATATTGTTTTTTGACTTCCGAAAACTTAAAATGTCAAAAAAAATGAAACTTTTCAGGGCACGAAAATCGAGCCCTAAAAAATGACGTCTTAAAATCTGCTAAATCAGAGTCCGAAAAACAATACAAATGTCTCCTAAGTGCTTAATATATTATTTTTTGAATTCCCAAAACTTGAAATTTAAAAAAAAATGAAACTTCTAGGTGCACGAAAATCGAGCCCTGAAAAATGAAGTCTAAAAATCAGTAAAATCAATATCCGAAAAACAAAACAAATTGGTTCTAAGTGCTTCATATATTATTATTTGACTTCCCAAAACTTAAAATGTCAAAAAAATTAAACTTTTCGAGGCACGAAAATCGAGCCCTGAAAAATGAAGTCTAAAAATAAGTAAAATCAAAGTACGAAAGATAAAACAAATTGGTCCTAAGTGCTTCATAAATAATCTTTTGACTTCCAAAAACTAAAAATGGCAATAAAAATGAAACATTTCGGGGAAATAAAAACGAGACCTGAAAAATGATGTCTAAAAATCAGCTAAATCAGAGTCTGAAAAACAAAACAAATTGCACCAAAGTGCTTAATATATTAATTTTTGACTTCCCAAAACTTAAAATGTCAAAAAAAATGAAACTTTTCGGGGCACGGAAATCCATCCATGAAAAACGACGTCCTAAAATCAGCAAAATCAGAGTCCGAAAAACAATACAAATGTCTCCTAAGTACTTAATATATTATTTTTTGACTTCCCAAAACTTAAAATGTCAAAAAAAATGAAACTTTTCGGGGCACGAAAATCGAGCCCTGAAAAACGAAGTCTAAAAATCAGTAAAATCTATGTCCGAAAAACAAAACAAATTGGTCCTAAGTGCTTCATCTATTATTTTTTGACTTCCCAAAACTTAAAATGTCAAAAAAATGAAACTTTTCGGGGCACGAAAATCGAGCCATGAAAAATGACGTCTTAAAATCAGCTAAATCAATGTCCGAAAAATAAAACAAATTGGTCCTAAGTGCTTCATATATAATCTTTTGACTTCCCAAAACTTAAAATGTCAAAAAAAATGAAACTTTTCGGGGCACGAAAATCGAGACCTGAAAAATGATGTCTTAAAATCAGCTAAATCAGAGTCTGAAAAACAAAAGAAATTGCACCAAAGAGCTTAATATATTAATTTTTGACTTCCCAAAACTTAAAATGTCAAAAAAAATGAAATTTTTCGGGGCACGGAAATCCATCCATGAAAAACGACGTCTTAAAATCAGCACAATCAGAGTCCGAAAAATAATACAAATGTCTCCTAAGTGCTTAATATATTATTTTTTGACTTCCCAAAACTTAAAATGTCAAAAAAGATGAAACTTTTCGGGACACGAAAATCGAGCCCTGAAAAACGAAGTCTAAAAATCCGTAAAATCAATGTCCGAAAAACAAAACAAATTGGTCCTAAGTGCTTCGTATATTGTTTTTTGACTTCCGAAAACTCAAAATGTCAAAAAAAATGAAACTTTTCAGGGCACGAAAATCGAGCCCTAAAAAATGACGTCTTAAAATCTGCTAAATCAGAGTCCGAAAAACAATACAAATGTCTCCTAAGTGCTTAATATATTCTTTTTTGAATTCCCAAAACTTGAAATTTAAAAAAAAATGAAACTTCTCGGTGCACGAAAATCGAGCCCTGAAAAATGAAGTCTAAAAATCAGTAAAATCAATGTCCGAAAAACAAAACAAA
The DNA here is from genome assembly GCA_034814905.1 of Penstemon davidsonii. Classification (NCBI taxonomy): domain Eukaryota; kingdom Viridiplantae; phylum Streptophyta; class Magnoliopsida; order Lamiales; family Plantaginaceae; genus Penstemon; species Penstemon davidsonii. The sequence continues at coordinate 18,258 of JAYDYQ010002085.1, forward strand.
TTGGTTCTAAGTGCTTCATATATTATTTTTTGACTTCCCAAAACTTAAAATGTCAAAAAAATTAAACTATTCGGGGCACGAAATTCGAGCCCTGAAAAATGAAGTCTAAAAATCAGTAAAATCAATGTCCGAAAAATAAAACAAATTGGTCCTACGTGCTTCATATATAATCTTTTGACTTCCCAAAACTTAAGATGTCAAAAAAAAATGAAACTTTTCGGGGCACGGAAATCCATCCATGAAAAACGACGTCCTAAAATCAGCAAAATCAGAGTCCGAAAAACAATACAAATGTCTCCTATTTGTTAAAGATATGATTTTTTGAATGCCCAAAACTTTAAATTTAAAAAAAAATGAAACTTCTAGGTGCACGAAAATCGAGCCCTGAAAAATGAAGTCTAAAAATCAGTAAAATCAATATCCGAAAAACAAAACAAATTGGTTCTAAGTGCTTCATATATTATTATTTGACTTCCCAAAACTTAAAATGTCAAAAAAATTAAACTTTTCGAGGCACGAAAATCGAGCCCTGAAAAATGAAGTCTAAAAATCAGTAAAATCAATGTCCGAAAAATAAAACAAATTGGTCCTAAGTGCTTCATATATAATCTTTTGACTTCCCAAAACTTAAAATGTCAATAAAAATGAAACTTTTCGGGGCACTAAAATCGAGACCTGAAAAATGATGTCTTAAAATCAGCTAAATCAGAGTCTGAAAAACAAAACAAATTGCACCAAAGTGCTTCATATATTAATTTTTGACTTCCCAAAACTTAAAATGTCAAAAAAAATGAAACTTTTCGGGGCACGGAAATCCATCCATGAAAAACGACGTCCTAAAATCAGCAAAATCAGAGTCCGAAAAACAATACAAATGTCTCCTAAGTACTTAATATATTATTTTTTGACTTCCCAAAACTTAAAATGTCAAAAAAAATGAAACTTTTCGGGGCACGAAAATCGAGCCCTGAAAAACGAAGTCTAAAAATCAGTAAAATCTATGTCCGAAAAACAAAACAAATTGGTCCTAAGTGCTTCATCTATTATTTTTTGACTTCCCAAAACTTAAAATGTCAAAAAAATGAAACTTTTCGGGGCACGAAAATCGAGCCATGAAAAATGACGTCTTAAAATCAGCTAAATCAATGTCCGAAAAATAAAACAAATTGGTCCTAAGTGCTTCATATATAATCTTTTGACTTCCCAAAACTTAAAATGTCAAAAAAAATGAAACTTTTCGGGGCACGAAAATCGAGACCTGAAAAATGATGTCTTAAAATCAGCTAAATCAGAGTCGGAAAAACAAAAGAAATTGCACCAAAGTGCTTAATATATTAATTTTTGACTTCCCAAAACTTAAAATGTCAAAAAAAATGAAATTTTTCGGGGCACGGAAATCCATCCATGAAAAACGACGTCTTAAAATCAGCAAAATCAGAGTCCGAAAAATAATACAAATGTCTCCTAAGTGCTTAATATATTATTTTTTGACTTCCCAAAACTTAAAATGTCAAAAAAGATGAAACTTTTCGGGACACGAAAATCGAGCCCTGAAAAACGAAGTCTAAAAATCCGTAAAATCAATGTCCGAAAAACAAAACAAATTGGTCCTAAGTGCTTCGTATATTGTTTTTTGACTTCCGAAAACTTAAAATGTCAAAAAAAATGAAACTTTTCAGGGCACGAAAATCGAGCCCTAAAAAATGACGTCTTAAAATCTGCTAAATCAGAGTCCGAAAAACAATACAAATGTCTCCTAAGTGCTTAATATATTATTTTTTGAATTCCCAAAACTTGAAATTTAAAAAAAAATGAAACTTCTCGGTGCACGAAAATCGAGCCCTGAAAAATGAAGTCTAAAAATCAGTAAAATCAATGTCCGAAAAACAAAACAAATTGGTTCTAAGTGCTTCATATATTATTTTTTGACTTCCCAAAACTTAAAATGTCAAAAAAAATTAAACTATTCGGGGCACGAAATTCGAGCCCTGAAAAATGAAGTCTAAAAATCAGTAAAATCAATGTCCGAAAAATAAAACAAATTGGTCCTACGTGCTTCATATATAATCTTTTGACTTCCCAAAACTTAAGATGTCAAAAAAAAATGAAACTTTTCGGGGCACGAAAATCCATCCATGAAAAACGACGTCCTAAAATCAGCAAAATCAGAGTCCGAAAAACAATACAAATGTCTCCTAAGTGCTTAATATATTATTTTTTGACTTCCCAAAACTTAAAATGTCAAAAAAAAATGAAACTTTTCGTGGCACGAAAATCGAGCCCTGAAAAACCAAGTCTAAAAATCAGTAAAATCAATGTCCGAAAAACAAAACATATTGGTTCTAAGTGCTTCATATATAATCTTTTGACTTCCCAAAACTTAAAATGTCAAAAAAAATGAAACTTTTCGGGGCACGAAAATCGAGACCTGAAAAATGATGTCTTAAAATCTGCTAAATCAGAGTCTGAAAAACCAAACAAATTGCACCTAAGTGCTTAATATATTAATTTTTGACTTCCCAAAACTTAAAATGTCAAAAAAAATAAAATTTTTCGGGGCACGGAAATCCATCCATGAAAAACGACGTCTTAAAATCAGCAAAATCAGAGTCCGAAAAACAATACAAATGTCTCCTAAGTGCTTAATATATTATTTTTTGAATTCCCAAAACTTGAAATTTAAAAAAAAAATGAAACTTCTCGGGGCACGAAAATCGATCCCTGAAAAATGAAGTCTAAAAATCAGTAAAATCAATGTCCGAAAAACAAAACATATTGGTTCTAAGTGCTCCATATATTATTTTTTGACTTCCCAAAAATTAAAATGTCAAAAAAATGAAACTTTTCGGGGCACGAAAATCGAGCCCTGAAAAACGAAGTCTAAAAATCAGTAAAATCAATGTCCGAAAAACAAAACAAATTGGTCCTAAGTGCTTCATATATTATTTTTTGACTTCCAAAAACTTAAAATGTCAAAAAAATGAAACTTTTCGGGGCACGAAAATCGAGCCATGAAAAATGACGTCTTAAAATCAGCTAAATCAGAGTCCGAAAAACAAAACAAATTGCACCTAAGTTCTTAATATATTAATTTTTGACTTCCCAAAACTTAGAATGTCAAAAAAAATGAAACTTTTCGGGGCACGAAAATCCTTCCCTGAAAAACGACGTCTTAAAATCAGCAAAATCAGAGTCCGAAAAACAATACAAATGTCTCCTAAGTGCTTAATATATTATTTTTTGAATTCCCAAAACTTGAAATTTAAAAAAAAAATGAAACTTCTCGGGGCACGAAAATCGATCCCTGAAAAATGAAGTCTAAAAATCAGTAAAATCAATGTCCGAAAAACAAAACATATTGGTTCTAAGTGCTCCATATATTATTTTTTGACTTCCCAAAAATTAAAATGTCAAAAAAATGAAACTTTTCGGGGCACGAAAATCGAGCCCTGAAAAACGAAGTCTAAAAATCAGTAAAATCAATGTCCGAAAAACAAAACAAATTGGTCCTAAGTGCTTCATATATTATTTTTTGACTTCCAAAAACTTAAAATGTCAAAAAAATGAAACTTTTCGGGGCACGAAAATCGAGCCATGAAAAATGACGTCTTAAAATCAGCAAAATCAGAGTCCGAAAAACAAAACAAATGGCTCCTAAGTGCTTAATATATTAATTTTTGACTTCCCTACACTTAAAATGTCAAAAAAAAATGAAACTTTTCGGGGCACGGAAATCAATCCCTGAAAAATGACGTCTTAAAATCAGTAAAATCAATGTCCGAAAAACAAAACAAATTGGTCCTAAGTGCTTCATATATTATTTTTTGACTTCCCAAAACTAAAAAGGCAAAAAAAAATGAAACTTTTCGGGGCACGAAAATAGAGCCCTGAAAAATGAAGTCTAAAAATCATTAAAATCAATGTCCGAAAAACAAAACAAATTGGTCCTAAGTGCTTCATATATTATTTTTTGACTTCCGAAAAATTAAAATGTCAAAAAAAAGAAACTTTTCGGGGCACGAAAATCGAGCCCTGAAAAATGACGTCTAAAAATCAGCAAAATCAATGTCCGAAAAACAAAACAAATTGGTCCTAAGTGCTTAATATATTATTTTTTGACTTCCCAAAACTTGAAATTTCAAAAAAAATGAAACTTTTCGGGGCACGAAAATCGAGACCTGAAAAACGAAGTCTAAAAATCAGTAAAATCAATGTCCGAAAAACAAAACAAATTGGTCCTAAGTGCTTCGTATATTATTTTTTGACTTCCGAAAACTTAAAATGTCAAAAAAAATGAAACTTTTCAGGGTACGAAAATCGAGCCCTAAAAAATGACGTCTTAAAATCTGCTAAATCAGAGTCCGAAAAACAATACAAATGTTTCCTAAGTGCTTAATATATTATTTTTTGAATTCCCAAAACTTGAAATTTAAAAAAAATGAAACTTCTCGGTGCACGAAAATCGAGCCCTGAAAAATGAAGTCTGAAAATCAGTAAAATCAATGTCCGAAAAACAAATCAAATTGGTCCTAAGTGTTTCGTATTTTGTTTTTTGACTTCCCAAAACTTAAAATGTCAAAAAAAATGAAACTTTTCGGGGCACGAAAATCGAGCCCTGAAAAATGAAGTCTAAAAATCAGTAAAATCAATGTCCGAAAAATAAAACAAATTGGTCCTAAGTGCTTCATATATAATCTTTTGACTTCCCAAAACTTAAAATGTAAAAAAAAATGAAACTTTTCGGCGCACGAAAATCTAGACCTGAAAAATGATGTCTTAAAATCAGCTAAATCAGAGTCTGAAAAACAAAACAGATTGCACCTAAGTGCTTAATATATTAATTTTTGACTTCCCAAAACTTAAAATGTCAAAAAAAATGAAACTTTTCGGGGCACGGAAATCCATCCATGAAAAACGACGTCTTAAAATCAGCAAAATCAGAGTCCGAAAAACAATACAAATGTCTCCTAATTGCTTAATATATTATTTTTTGACTTCCCAAAACTTAAAATGTCAAAAAAAATGAAACTTTTCGGGGCACGAAAATCGAGCCCTGAAAAACGAAGTCTAAAAAACAGTAAAATCAATGGCCGAAAAACAAAACAAATGGGCCCTAAGTGCTTAATATATTATTTTTTGACTTCCCAAAACTTGAAATTTCAAAAAAAATGAAACTTTTCGGGGCACGAAAATCGAGCCCTGAAAAAACGAAGTCTAAAAATCAGTAAAATCAATGTCCGAAAAACAAAACAAATTGGTCCTAAGTGCTTCGTATATTGTTTTTTGACTTCCGAAAACTTAAAATGTCAAAAAAAATGAAACTTTTCAGGGCACGAAAATCGAGCCCTAAAAAATGACGTCTTAAAATCTGCTAAATCAGAGTCCGAAAAACAATACAAATGTCTCCTAAGTGCTTAATATATTATTTTTTGAATTCCCAAAACTTGAAATTTAAAAAAAAATGAAACTTCTCGGTGCACGAAAATCGAGCCCTAAAAAATGAAGTCTAAAAATCAGTAAAATCAATGTCCGAAAAACAAAACAAATTGGTTCTAAGTGCTTCATATATTATTATTTGACTTCCCAAAACTTAAAATGTCAAAAAAATTAAACTTTTCGAGGCACGAAAATCGAGCCCTGAAAAATGAAGTCTAAAAATCAGTAAAATCAATGTCAGAAAAACAAAACAAATTGGTCCTAAGTGCTTCATCTATTATTTTTTGACTTCCAAAAACTGAAAATGTCAAAAAAATGAAACTTTTCGGGGCACGAAAATCGAGCCATGAAAAATGACGTCTTAAAATCAGCTAAATCAATATCCGAAAAATACAACAAATTGGTCCAAAGTGCTTCATATATAATCTTTTGACTTCCCAAAACTTAAAATGTCAAAAAAAATGAAACTTTTCGGGGCACGAAAATCGAGACCTGAAAAATGATGTCTTAAAATCAGCTAAATCAGAGTCTGAAAAACAAAAGAAATTGCACCAAAGAGCTTAATATATTAATTTTTGACTTCCCAAAACTTAAAATGTCAAAAAAAATGAAATTTTTCGGGGCACGGAAATCCATCCATGAAAAAAGACGTCTTAAAATCAGCAAAATCAGAGTCCGAAAAATAATACAAATGTCTCCTAAGTGCTTAATATATTATTTTTTGACTTCCCAAAACTTAAAATGTCAAAAAAGATGAAACTTTTCGGGACACGAAAATCGAGCCCTGAAAAACGAAGTCTAAAAATCAGTAAAATCAATGTCCGAAAAACAAAACAAATTGGTCCTAAGTGCTTCGTATATTGTTTTTTGACTTCCCAAAACTTAAAATGTCAAAAAAAATGAAACTTTTCGGGGCACGAAAATCGAGCCCTAAAAAATGACGTCTTAAAATCTGCTAAATCAGAGTCCGAAAAACAAAACAAATGTCTCCTAAGTTCTTAATATATTATTTTTTGAATTCCCAAAACTTGAAATTTAAAAAAAAATGAAACTTCTCGGTGCACGAAAATCGAGCCCTGAAAAATGAAGTCTAAAAATCAGTAAAATCAATGTCCGAAAAACAAAACACATTGGTTCTAAGTTCTTCATATATTATTTTTTGACTTCCCAAAACTTAAAATGTCAAACAAATTAAACTTTTCGGGGCACGAAATTCGAGCCCTGAAAAATGAAGTCTAAAAATCAGTAAAATCAATGTCCGAAAAATAAAACAAATTGGTCCTAAGTGCTTCATATACAATCTTTTGACTTCCCAAAACTTAAAATGTCAAAAAAAATGAAACTTTTCGGCGAACGAAAATCGAGACCTGAAAAATGATGTCTTAAAATCAGCTAAATCAGAGTCTGAAAAACAAAACAAATTGCACCTAAGTGCTTAATATATTAATTTTTGACTTCCTAAAACTTAAAATGTCAAAAAAAATGAAACTTTTCGGGGCACGGAAATCCATCCATGAAAAACGACGTCTTAAAATCAGCAAAATCAGTGTCCGAAAAACAATACAAATGTCTCCTAAGTGCTTAATATATTATTTTTTGACTTCAGAAAACTTAAAATGTCAAAAAAAATGAAACTTTTCGGGGCACGAAAATCGAGCCCTGAAAAACGAAGTCTAAAAATCAGTAAAATCAATGTCCGAAAAACAAAACAAATTGGTCCTAAGTACTTAATATATTATTTTTTGACTTCCCAAAACTTGAAATTTCAAAAAAAATGAAACTTTTCGGGGCACGAAAATCGAGCCCAGAAAAACGAAGTCTAAAAATCAGTAAAATCAATGTCCGAAAAACAAAACAAATTGGTCCTAAGTGCTTCGTATATTGTTTTTTGACTCCCGAAAACATAAAAAGACAAAAAAAAATGAAACTTTTCAGGGCACGAAAATCGAGCCCTAAAAAATGACGTCTTAAAATCTGCTAAATCAGAGTCCGAAAAACAATACAAATGTCTCCTAAGTGCTTAATATATTATTTTTTGAATTCCCAAAACTTGAAATTTAAAAAAAAATGAAACTTCTCGGTGCACGAAAATCGAGCCCTGAAAAATGAAGTCTAAAAATCAGTAAAATCAATGTCCGAAAAACAAAACAAATTGGTTCTAAGTGCTTCATATATTATTTTTTGACTTCCCAAAACTTAAAATGTCAAAAAAATTAAACTATTCGGGGCACGAAATTCGAGCCCTGAAAAATGAAGTCTAAAAATCAGTAAAATCAATGTCCGAAAAATAAAACAAATTGGTCCTAAGTGCTTCATATATAATCTTTTGACTTCCCAAAACTTAAGATGTCAAAAAAAAATGAAACTTTTCGGGGCACGGAAATCCATCCATGAAAAACGACGTCCTAAAATCAGCAAAATCAGTGTCCGAAAAACAATACAACTGTCTTCTAAGTGTTTAATATTTTATTTTTTTACTTCCCAAAACTTTAAATTTCAAAAAAAATGAAACTTTTCGTGGCACGAAAATCGAGCCCTGAAAAACCAAGTCTAAAAATCAGTAAAATCAATGTCCGAAAAAAAAAAACAAATTGGTCCTAAGTGCTTCATATATTATTTTTTGACTTCCCAAAACTTAAAATGTCAAAAAAAATGAAACTTTTCGGGGCACGAAAATCGAGCCATGAAAAATGACGTCTTAAAATCAGCTAAATCAGAGTCCGAAAAACAAAACAAATTGCACCTAAGTTCTTAATATATTAATTTTTGACTTCCCAAAACTTAGAATGTCAAAAAAAATGAAACTTTTCGGGGCACGAAAATCCATCCCTGAAAAACGACGTCTTAAAATCAGCAAAATCAGAGTCCGAAAAACAATACAAATGTCTCCTAAGTGATTAATATATTATTTTTTGAATTCACAAAACTTGAAATTTAAAAAAAAATGAAACTTCTCGGGGCACGAAAATCGAGCCCTGAAAAATGAAGTCTAAAAATCAGTAAAATCAATGTCCGAAAAACAAAACATATTGGTTCTAAGTGCTTCATATATAATCTTTTGACTTCCCAAAACTTAAAATGTCAAAAAAAATGAAACTTTTCGGGGCACGAAAATCGAGACCTGAAAAATGATGTCTTAAAATCAGCTAAATCAGAGTCTGAAAAACCAAACAAATTGCACCTAAGTGCTTAATATATTAATTTTTGACTTCCCAAAACTTAAAATGTCAAAAAAAATGAAATTTTTCGGGGCACGGAAATCCATCGATGAAAAACGACGTCTTAAAATCTGCTAAATCAGAGTCCGAAAAACAATACAAATGTCTCCTAAGTGCTTAATATATTATTTTTTGAATTCCAAAAACTTGAAATTTAAAAAAAAATGAAACTTCTCGGTGCACGAAAATCGAGCCCTGAAAAATGAAGTCTAAAAATCAGTAAAATCAATGTCCGAAAAACAAAACACATTGGTTCTAAGTTCTTCATATATTATTTTTTGACTTCCCAAAACTTAAAATGTCAAACAAATTAAACTTTTCGGGGCACGAAATTCGAGCCCTGAAAAATGAAGTCTAAAAATCAGTAAAATCAATGTCCGAAAAATAAAACAAATTGGTCCTAAGTGCTTCATATACAATCTTTTGACTTCCCAAAACTTAAAATGTCAAAAAAAATGAAACTTTTCGGCGAACGAAAATCGAGACCTGAAAAATGATGTCTTAAAATCAGCTAAATCAGAGTCTGAAAAACCAAACAAATTGCACCTAAGTGCTTAATATATTAATTTTTGACTTCCCAAAACTTAAAATGTCAAAAAAAATGAAATTTTTCGGGGCACGGAAATCCATCCATGAAAAACGACGTCTTAAAATCAGCAAAATCAGAGTCCGAAAAACAATACAAATGTCTCCTAAGTGCTTAATATATTATTTTTTGAATTCCCAAAACTTGAAATTTAAAAAAAAATGAAACTTCTCGGGGCACGAAATTCGAGCCCTGAAAAATGAAGTCTAACAATCAGTAGAATCAATGTCCGAAAAACAAAACATATTGGTCCTAAGTGCTTCGTATATTGTTTTTTGACTTCCGAAAACTTAAAATGCCAAAAAAAAAGAAACTTTTCGGGGCACGAAAATAGAGCCCTAAAAAATGACGTCTTACAATCCGCTAAATCAGAGTCCGAAAAACAATACAAATGTCTCCTACGTGCTTAATATATTATTTTTTGAAGTCCCAAATCTTGAAATTTAAAAAAAAATGAAACTTCTCGGTGCACGAAAATCGAGCCCTGAAAAATGAAGTCTAAAAATCAGTAAAATCAATGTCCGAAAAACAAAACAAATTGGTTCTAAGTGCTTCATATATTATTTTTTGACTTCCCAAAACTTAAAATGTCAAAAAAATTAAACTATTCGGGGCACGAAATTCGAGCCCTGAAAAATGAAGTCTAAAAATCAGTAAAATCAATGTCCGAAAAATAAAACAAATTGGTCCTAAGTGCTTCATATATAATCTTTTGACTTCCCAAAACTTAAGATGTCAAAAAAAAATGAAACTTTTCGGGGCACGGAAATCCATCCATGAAAAACGACGTCCTAAAATCAGCAAAATCAGAGTCCGAAAAACAATACAAATGTCTCCTAAGTGCTTAATATATTATTTTTTGACTTCCCAAAACTTAAAATGTCAAAAAAAATGAAACTTTTCGTGGCACGAAAATCGAGCCCTGAAAAACCAAGTCTAAAAATCAGTAAAATCAATGTCCGAAAAACAAAACAAATTGGTCCTAAGTGCTTCATCTATTATTTTTTGACTTCCCAAAACTTAAAATGTCAAAAAAATGAAACTTTTCGGGGCACGAAAATCGAGCCATGAAAAATGACGTCTTAAAATCAGCTAAATCAGAGTCCAAAAAACAAAACAAATTGCACCTAAGTTCTTAATATATTAATTTTTGACTTCCCAAAACTTAGAATGTCAAAAAAAATGAAACTTTTCGGGGCACGAAAATCCATCCCTGAAAAACGACGTCTTAAAATCAGCAAAATCAGAGTCCGAAAAACAATACAAATGTCTCCTAAGTGATTAAAATATTATTTTTTGAATTGCCAAAACTTGAAATTTAAAAAAAATGAAACTTCTCGGGGCACGAAAATCGAGCCCTGAAAAATGAAGTCTAAAAATCAGTAAAATCAATGTCCGAAAAACAAAACATATTGGTTCTAAGTGCTTCATATATAATCTTTTGACTTCTCAAAACTTAAAATGTCAAAAAAAATGAAACTTTTCGGGGCACGAAAATCGAGACCTGAAAAATGATGTCTTAAAATCAGCTAAATCAGAGTCTGAAAAACCAAACAAATTGCACCTAAGTGCTTAATATATTAATTTTTGACTTCCCAAAACTTAAAATGTCAAAAAAAATGAAATTTTTCGGGGCACGGAAATCCATCCATGAAAAACGACGTCTTAAAATCAGCAAAATCAGAGTCCGAAAAACAATACAAATGTCTCCTAAGTGCTTAATATATTATTTTTTGAATTCCCAAAACTTGAAATTTAAAAAAAAATGAAACTTCTCGGGGCACGAAAATCGAGCCCTGAAAAATGAAGTCTAAAAATCAGTAAAATCAATGTCCGAAAAACAAAACATGTTGGTCCTAAGTGCTTCGTATATTGTTTTTTGACTTCCGAAAACTTAAAATGTCAAAAAAAATGAAACTTTTCAGGGCACGAAAATCGAGCCCTAAAAAATGACGTCTTAAAATCTGCTAAATCAGAGTCCGAAAAACAATACAAATGTCTCCTAAGTGCTTAATATATTATTTTTTGAATTCCCAAAACTTGAAATTTAAAAAAAAATGAAACTTCTCGGTGCACGAAAATCGAGCCCTGAAAAATGAAGTCTAAAAATCAGTAAAATCAATGTCCGAAAAACAAAACACATTGGTTCTAAGTTCTTCATATATTATTTTTTGACTTCCAAAAACTTAAAATGTAAAACAAATGAAACTTTTCGGGGCACGAAATTCGAGCCCTGAAAAATGAAGTCTAAAAATCAGTAAAATCAATGTCCGAAAAATAAAACAAATTGGTCCTAAGTGCTTCATATACAATCTTTTGACTTCCCAAAACTTAAAATGTCAAAAAAAATGAAACTTTTCGGCGAACGAAAATCGAGACCTGAAAAATGATGTCTTAAAATCAGCAAAATCAGAGTCCGAAAAACAAAACAAATTGCACCTAAGTGCTTAATATATTAATTTTTGACTTCCCAAAACTTAAAATGTCAAAAAAAATGAAACTTTTCGGGGCACGAAAATCGAGCCCAGAAAAACGAAGTCTAAAAATCAGTAAAATCAATGTCCGAAAAACAAAACCAATTGGTCCTAAGTGCTTAATATATTATTTTTTGACTTCCCAAAACTTGAAATTTCAAAAAAAATGAAACTTTTCGGGGCACGAAAATCGAGCCCTGAAAAACGAAGTCTAAAAATCAGTAAAATCAATGTCCGAAAAACAAAACAAATTGGTCCTAAGTGCTTCGTATATTGTTTTTTGACTTCCGAAAACTTAAAATGTCAAAAAAAATGAAACTTTTCAGGGCACGAAAATCGAGCCCTAAAAAATGACGTCTTAAAATCTGCTAAATCAGAGTCCGAAAAACAATACAAATGTCTCCTAAGTGCTTAATATATTATTTTTTGAATTCCCAAAACTTGAAATTTAAAAAAAAATGAAACTTCTCGGTGCACGAAAATCGAGCCCTGAAAAATGAAGTCTAAAAATCAGTAAAATCAATGTCCGATAAACAAAACAAATTGGTTCTAAGTGCTTCATATATTATTATTTGACTTCCCAAAACTTAAAATGTCAAAAAAATTAAACTTTTCGAGGCACGAAAATCGAGCCCTAAAAAATGAAGTCTAAAAATCAGTAAAATCAATGTCCGAAAAATAAAACAAATTGGTCCTAAGTGCTTCATATATAATCTTTTGACTTCCCAAAACTTAAAATGTCAATAAAAATGAAACTTTTCGGGGCACTAAAATCGAGACCTGAAAAATGATGTCTTAAAATCAGCTAAATCAGAGTCTGAAAAACAAAACAAATTGCACCAAAGTGCTTAATATATTAATTTTTGACTTCCCAAAACTTAAAATGTCAAAAAAAATGAAACTTTTCGGGGCACGGAAATCCATCCATGAAAAACGACGTCCTAAAATCAGCAAAATCAGAGTCCGAAAAACAATACAAATGTCTCCTAAGTACTTAATATATTATTTTTTGACTTCCCAAAACTTAAAATGTCAAAAAAAATTAAACTTTTCGGGGCACGAAAATCGAGCCCTGAAAAACGAAGTCTAAAAATCAGTAAAATCTATGTCCGAAAAACAAAACAAATTGGTCCTAAGTGCTTCATCTATTATTTTTTGACTTCCCAAAACTTAAAATGTCAAAAAAATGAAACTTTTCGGGGCACGAAAATCGAGCCATGAAAAATGACGTCTTAAAATCAGCTAAATCAATGTCCGAAAAATAAAACAAATTGGTCCAAAGTGCTTCATATATAATCTTTTGACTTCCCAAAACTTAAAATGTCAAAAAAAATGAAACTTTTCGGGGCACGAAAATCGAGACCTGAAAAATGATGTCTTAAAATCAGCTAAATCAGAGTCTGAAAAACAAAAGAAATTGCACCAAAGTGCTTAATATATTAATTTTTGACTTCCCAAAACTTAAAATGTCAAAAAAAATGAAATTTTTCGGGGCACGGAAATCCATCCATGAAAAACGACGTCTTAAAATCAGCAAAATCAGAGTCCGAAAAATAATACAAATGTCTCCTAAGTGCTTAATATATTATTTTTTGACTTCCCAAAACTTAAAATGTCAAAAAAGATGAAACTTTTCGGGACACGAAAATCGAGCCCTGAAAAACGAAGTCTAAAAATCAGTAAAATCAATGTCCGAAAAACAAAACAAATTGGTCCTAAGTGCTTCGTATATTGTTTTTTGACTTCCGAAAACTTAAAATGTCAAAAAAAATGAAACTTTTCAGGGCACGAAAATCGAGCCCTAAAAAATGACGTCTTAAAATCTGCTAAATCAGAGTCCGAAAAACAATACAAATGTCTCCTAAGTTCTTAATATATTATTTTTTGAATTCCCAAAACTAGAAATTTAAAAAAAAATGACACTTCTCGGTGCACGAAAATCGAGCCCTGAAAAATGAAGTCTAAAAATCCGTAAAATCAATGTCCGAAAAACAAAACACATTGGTTCTAAGTTCTTCATATATTATTTTTTGACTTCCCAAAACTTAAAATGTCAAACAAATTAAACTTTTCGGGGCACGAAATTCGAGCCCTGAAAAATGAAGTCTAAAAATCAGTAAAATCAATGTCCGAAAAATAAAACAAATTGGTCCTAAGTGCTTCATATACAATCTTTTGACTTCCCAAAACTTAAAATGTCAAAAAAAATGAAACTTTTCGGCGAACGAAAATCGAGACCTGAAAAATGATGTCGTAAAAGCAGCTAAATCAGAGTCTGAAAAACAAAACCAATTGCTCCTAAGTGCTACATATATTAATTTTTGACTTCCCAAAACTTAAAATGTCAAAAAAAATGAAACTTTTCGGGGCACGGAAATCCATCCATGAAAAACGACGTCTTAAAATCAGCAAAATCAGTGTCCGAAAAACAATACAAATGTCTCCTAAGTGCTTAATATATTATTTTTTGACTTCAGAAAACTTAAAATGTCAAAAAAAATGAAACTTTTCGGGGCACGAAAATCGAGCCCTGAAAAACGAAGTCTAAAAATCAGTAAAATCAATGTCCGAAAAACAAAACAAATTGGTCCTAAGTACTTAATATATTATTTTTTGACTTCCCAAAACTTGAAATTTCAAAAAAAATGAAACTTTTCGGGGCACGAAAATCGAGCCCAGAAAAACGAAGTCTAAAAATCAGTAAAATCAATGTCCGAAAAACAAAACAAATTGGTCCTAAGTGCTTCGTATATTGTTTTTTGACTTCCGAAAACTTAAAATGTCAAAAAAAAATGAAACTTTTCAGGGCACGAAAATCGAGCCCTAAAAAATGGCGTCTTAAAATCTGCTAAATCAGAGTCCGAAAAACAATACAAATGTCTACTAAGTGCTTAATATATTATTTTTTGAATTCCCAAAACTTGAAATTTAAAAAAAAATGAAACTTCTCGGTGCACGAAAATCGAGCCCTGAAAAATGAAGTCTAAAAATCAGTAAAATCAATGTCCGAAAAACAAAACAAATTGGTTCTAAGTGCTTCATATATTATTTTTTGACTTCCCAAAACTTAAAATGTCAAAAAAATTAAACTATTCGGGGCACGAAATTCGAGCCCTGAAAAATGAAGTCTAAAAATCAGTAAAATCAATGTCCGAAAAATAAAACAAATTGGTCCTAAGTGCTTCATATATAATCTTTTGACTTCCCAAAACTTAAGATGTCAAAAAAAAAATGAAACTTTTCGGGGCACGGAAATCCATCCATGAAAAACGACGTCCTAAAATCAGCAAAATCAGAGTCCGAAAAACAATACAAATGTCTCCTAAGTGCTTAATATATTATTTTTTGACTTCCCAAAACTTAAAATGTCAAAAAAAATGAAACTTTTCGTGGCACGAAAATCGAGCCCTGAAAAACGAAGTCTAAAAATCAGTAAAATCAATGTCCGAAAAAAAAAAAAACAAATTGGTCCTAAGTGCTTCATCTATTATTTTTTGACTTCCCAAAACTTAAAATGTCAAAAAAATGAAACTTTTCGGGGCACGAAAATCGAGCCATGAAAAATTACGTCTTAAAATCATCTAAATCAGAGTCCGCAAAACAAAACAAATTGCACCTAAGTTCTTAATATATTAATTTTTGAATTCCCAAAACTTAGAATGTCAAAAAAAATGAAACTTTTCGGGGCACGAAAATCCATCCCTGAAAAACGACGTCTTAAAATCAGCAAAATCAGAGTCCGAAAAACAATACAAATGTCTCCTAAGTGATTAATATATTATTTTTTGAATTCACAAAACTTGAAATTTAAAAAAAAATGAAACTTCTCGGGGCACGAAAATCGAGCCCTGAAAAATGAAGTCTAAAAATCAGTAAAATCAATGTCCGAAAAACAAAACATAGTGGTTCTAAGTGCTTCATATATAATCTTTTGACTTCCCAAAACTTAAAATGTCAAAAAAAATGAAACTTTTCGGGGCACGAAAATCGAGACCTGAAAAATGATGTCTTAAAATCAGCTAAATCAGAGTCTGAAAAACCAAACAAATTGCACCTAAGTGCTTAATATATTAATTTTTGACTTCCCAAAACTTAAAATGTCAAAAAAAATGAAATTTTTCGGGGCACGGAAATCCATCGATGAAAAACGACGTCTTAAAATCTGCTAAATCAGAGTCCGAAAAACAATACAAATGTCTCCTAAGTGCTTAATATATTATTTTTTGAATTCCAAAAACTTGAAATTTAAAAAAAAATGAAACTTCTCGGTGCACGAAAATCGAGCCCTGAAAAATGAAGTCTAAAAATCAGTAAAATCAATGTCCGAAAAACAAAACACATTGGTTCTAAGTTCTTCATATATTATTTTTTGACTTCCCAAAACTTAAAATGTCAAACAAATTAAACTTTTCGGGGCACGAAATTCGAGCCCTGAAAAATGAAGTCTAAAAATCAGTAAAATCATTGTCCGAAAAATAAAACAAATTGGTCCTAAGTGCTTCATATACAATCTTTTGACTTCCCAAAACTTAAAATGTCAAAAAAAAATGAAACTTTTCGGCGAACGAAAATCGAGACCTGAAAAATGATGTCTTAAAATCAGCTAAATCAGAGTCTGAAAAACCAAACAAATTGCACCTAAGTGCTTAATATATTAATTTTTGACTTCCCAAAACTTAAAATGTCAAAAAAAATGAAATTTTTCGGGGCACGGAAATCCATCCATGAAAAACGACGTCTTAAAATCAGCAAAATCAGAGTCCGAAAAACAAATCAAATGTCTCCTAAGTGCTTAATATATTATTTTGTCAATTCCCAAAACTGGGAATAACAAACAAATGAAACTTCTCGGGGCACGAAAATCGAGCCCTGAAAAATGAAGTCTAACAATCAGTAGAATCAATGTCCGAAAAACAAAACATATTGGTCCTAAGTGCTTCGTATATTGTTTTTTGACTTCCGAAAACTTAAAATGTCAAAAAAAATGAAACTTTTCGGGGCACGAAAATCGAGCCCTAAAAAATGACGTCTTAAAATCTGCTAAATCAGAGTCCGAAAAACAATACAAATGTCTCCTAAGTGCTTAATATATTATTTTTTGAATTCCCAAAACTTGAAATTTAAAAAAAAATGAAACTTCTCGGTGCATGAAAATCGAGCCCTGAAAAATGAAGTCTAAAAATCAGTAAAATCAATGTCCGAAAAACAAAACAAATTGGTTCTAAGTGCTTCATATATTATTTTTTGATTTCCAAAACCTTAAAATGTAAAAAAAATTAAACTATTCGGGGCACGAAAATCGAGCCCTGAAAAATGAAGTCTAAAAATCAGTAAAATCAATGTCCGAAAAATAAAACAAATTGGTCCTAAGTGCTTCATATATAATCTTTTGACTTCCCAAAACTTAAGATGTCAAAAAAAAATAAAACTTTTCGGGGCACGGAAATCCATCCATGAAAAACGACGTCCTAAAATCAGCAAAATCAGAGTCCGAAAAACAATACAAATGTCTCCTAAGTGCTTAATATATTATTTTTTGACTTCCCAAAACTTAAAATGTCAAAAAAAATGAAACTTTTGGTGGCACGAAAATCGAGCCCTGAAAAACCAAGTCTAAAAATCAGTAAAATCAATGTCCGAAAAACAAAACAAATTGGTCCTAAGTGCTTCATCTATTATTTTTTGACTTCCCAAAACTTAAAATGTCAAAAAAATGAAACTTTTCGGGGCACGAAAATCGAGCCATGAAAAATGACGTCTTAAAATCAGCTAAATCAGAGTCCGAAAAACAAAACAAATTGCACCTAAGTTCTTAATATATTAATTTTTGACTTCCCAAAACTTAGAATGTCAAAAAAAATGAAACTTTTCGGGGCACGAAAATCCATCCCTGAAAAACGACGTCTTAAAATCAGCAAAATCAGAGTCCGAAAAACAATACAAATGTCTCCTAAGTGATTAAAATATTATTTTTTGAATTGCCAAAACTTGAAATTTAAAAAAAAGGAAACTTCTCGGGGCACGAAAATCGAGCCCTGAAAAAGGAAGTCTAAAAATCAGTAAAATCAAAGTCCGAAAAACAAAACATATTGGTTCTAAGTGCTTCATATATAATCTTTTGACTTCTCAAAACTTAAAATGTCAAAAAAAATGAAACTTTTCGGGGCACGAAAATCGAGACCTGAAAAATGATGTCTTAAAATCAGCTAAATCAGAGTCTGAAAAACCAAACAAATTGCACCTAAGTGCTTAATATATTAATTTTTGACTTCCCAAAACTTAAAATGTCAAAAAAAATGAAAGTTTTCGGGGGACGGAAATCCAACCATGAAAAACGACGTCTTAAAATCAGCAAAATCAGAGTCCGAAAAACAATACAAATGTCTCCTAAGTGCTTAATATATTATTTTTTGAATTCCCAAAACTTGAAATTTAAAAAAAAATGAAACTTCTCGGGGCACGAAAATCGAGCCCTGAAAAATGAAGTCTAAAAATCAGTAAAATCAATGTCCGAAAAACAAAACATGTTGGTCCTAAGTGCTTCGTATATTGTTTTTTGACTTCCGAAAACTTAAAATGTCAAAAAAAAAGAAACTTTTCAGGGCACGAAAAACGCGCCCTAAAAAATGACGTCGTAAAATCTGCTAAATCAGAGTCCGAAAAACAATACAAATGTCTCCTAAGTGCTTAATATATTATTTTTTGAATTCCCAAAACTTGAAATTTAAAAAAAAATGAAACTTCTCGGTGCACGAAAATCGAGCCCTGAAAAATGAAGTCTAAAAATCAGTAAAATCAATGTCCGAAAAACAAAACACATTGGTTATAAGCTCTTCCTATATTATTTTTTGACTTCCCAAAACTTAAAATGTCAAACAAATTAAACTTTTCGGGGCACGAAATTCGAGCCCTGAAAAATGAAGTCTAAAAATCAGTAAAATCAATGTCCGAAAAATAAAACAAATTGGTCCTAAGTGCTTCATATACAATCTTTTGACTTCCCAAAACTTAAAATGTCAAAAAAAATGCAACTTTTCGGCGAACGAAAATCGAGACCTGAAAAATGATGTCTTAAAATCAGCTAAATCAGAGTCTGAAAAATAATACAAATTGCACCTAAGTGCTTAATATATTAATTTTTGACTTCCCAAAACTTAAAATGTCAAAAAAAATGAAACTTTTCGGGGCACGAAAATCGAGCCCTGAAAAACGAAGTCTAAAAATCAGTAAAATCAATGTCCGAAAAACAAAACAAATTGGTCCTAAGTGCTTAATATATTATTTTTTGACTTCCCAAAACTTGAAATTTCAAAAAAAATGAAACTTTTCGGGGCACGAAAATCGAGCCCTGAAAAACGAAGTCTAAAAATCAGTAAAATCAATGTCCGAAAAACAAAACAAATTGGTCCTAAGTGCTTCGTATATTGTTTTTTGACTTCCGAAAACTTAAAATGTCAAAAAAAATGAAACTTTTCAGGGCACGAAAATCGAGCCCTAAAAAATGACGTCTTAAAATCTGCTAAATCAGAGTCCGAAAAACAATACAAATGTCTCCTAAGTACTTAATATATTATTTTTTGAATTCCCAAAACTTGAAATTTAAAAAAAAATGAAACTTCTCGGTGCACGAAAATCGAGCCCTGAAAAATGAAGTCTAAAAATCAGTAAAATCAATGTCCGATAAACAAAACAAATTGGTTCTAAGTGCTTCATATATTATTATTTGACTTCCCAAAACTTAAAATGTCAAAAAAATTAAACTTTTCGAGGCACGAAAATCGAGCCCTGAAAAATGAAGTCTAAAAATCAGTAAAATCAATGTCCGAAAAATAAAACAAATTGGTCCTAAGTGCTTCATATATAATCTTTTGACTTCCCAAAACTTAAAATGTCAATAAAAATGAAACTTTTCGGGGCACTAAAATCGAGACCTGAAAAATGATGTCTTAAAATCAGCTAAATCAGAGTCTGAAAAACAAAACAAATTGCACCAAAGTGCTTAATATATTAATTTTTGACTTCCCAAAACTTAAAATGTCAAAAAAAATGAAACTTTTCGGGGCACGGAAATCCATCCATGAAAAACGACGTCCTAAAATCAGCAAAATCAGAGTCCGAAAAACAATACAAATGTCTCCTAAGTACTTAATATATTATTTTTTGACTTCCCAAAACTTAAAATGTCAAAAAAAATGAAACTTTTCGGGGCACGAAAATCGAGCCCTGAAAAACGAAGTCTAAAAATCAGTAAAATCTATGTCCGAAAAACAAAACAAATTGGTCCTAAGTGCTTCATCTATTATTTTTTGACTTCCCAAAACTTAAAATGTCAAAAAAATGAAACTTTTCGGGGCACGAAAATCGAGCCATGAAAAATGACGCCTTAAAATCAGCTAAATCAATGTCCGAAAAATAAAACAAATTGGTCCAAAGTGCTTCATATATAATCTTTTGACTTCCCAAAACTTAAAATGTCAAAAAAAATGAAACTTTTCGGGGCACGAAAATCGAGACCTGAAAAATGATGTCTTAAAATCAGCTAAATCAGAGTCTGAAAAACAAAAGAAATTGCACCAAAGTGCTTAATATATTAATTTTTGACTTCCCAAAACTTAAAATGTCAAAAAAAATGAAATTTTTCGGGGCACGGAAATCCATCCATGAAAAACGACGTCTTAAAATCAGCAAAATCAGAGTCCGAAAAATAATACAAATGTCTCCTAAGTGCTTAATATATTATTTTTTGACTTCCCAAAACTTAAAATGTCAAAAAAGATGAAACTTTTCGGGACACGAAAATCGAGCCCTGAAAAACGAAGTCTAAAAATCAGTAAAATCAATGTCCGAAAAACAAAACAAATTGGTCCTAAGTGCTTCGTATATTGTTTTTTGACTTCCGAAAACTTAAAATGTCAAAAAAAATGAAACTTTTCAGGGCACGAAAATCGAGCCCTAAAAAATGACGGCTTAAAATCTGCTAAATCAGAGTCCGAAAAACAATACAAATGTCTCCTAAGTTCTTAATATATTATTTTTTGAATTCCCAAAACTTGAAATTTAAAAAAAAATGAAACTTCTCGGTGCACGAAAATCGAGCCCTGAAAAATGAAGTCTAAAAATCAGTAAAATCAATGTCCGAAAAACAAAACACATTGGTTCTAAGTTCTTCATATATTATTTTTTGACTTCCCAAAACTTAAAATGTCAAACAAATTAAACTTTTCGGGGCACGAAATTCGAGCCCTGAAAAATGAAGTCTAAAAATCAGTAAAATCAATGTCCGAAAAATAAAACAAATTGGTCCTAAGTGCTTCATATACAATCTTTTGACTTCCCAAAACTTAAAATGTCAAAAAAAATGAAACTTTTCGGCGAACGAAAATCGAGACCTGAAAAATGATGTCTTAAAATCAGCTAAATCAGAGTCTGAAAAACAAAACAAATTGCACCTAAGTGCTTAATATATTAATTTTTGACTTCCTAAAACTTAAAATGTCAAAAAAAATGAAACTTTTCCGGGCACGGAAATCCATCCATGAAAAACGACGTCTTAAAATCAGCAAAATCAGTGTCCGAAAAACAATACAAATGTCTCCTAAGTGCTTAATATATTATTTTTTGACTTCAGAAAACTTAAAATGTCAAAAAAAATGAAACTTTTCGGGGCACGAAAATCGAGCCCTGAAAAACGAAGTCTAAAAATCAGTAAAATCAATGTCCGAAAAACAAAACAAATTGGTCCTAAGTACTTAATATATTATTTTTTGACTTCCCAAAACTTGAAATTTCAAAAAAAATGAAACTTTTCGGGGCACGAAAATCGAGCCCAGAAAAACGAAGTCTAAAAATCAGTAAAATCAATGTCCGAAAAACAAAACAAATTGGTCCTAAGTGCTTCGTATATTGTTTTTTGACTTCCGAAAACTTAAAATGTCAAAAAAAAATGAAACTTTTCAGGGCACGAAAATCGAGCCCTAAAAAATGACGTCTTAAAATCTGCTAAATCAGAGTCCGAAAAACAATACAAATGTCTCCTAAGTGCTTAATATATTATTTTTTGAATTCCCAAAACTTGAAATTTAAAAAAAAATGAAACTTCTCGGTGCACGAAAATCGAGCCCTGAAAAATGAAGTCTAAAAATCAGTAAAATCAATGTCCGAAAAACAAAACAAATTGGTTCTAAGTGCTTCATATATTATTTTTTGACTTCCCAAAACTTAAAATGTCAAAAAAATTAAACTATTCGGGGCACGAAATTCGAGCCCTGAAAAATGAAGTCTAAAAATCAGTAAAATCAATGTCCGAAAAATAAAACAAATTGGTCCTAAGTGCTTCATATATAATCTTTTGACTTCCCAAAACTTAAGATGTCAAAAAAAAATGAAACTTTTCGGGGCACGGAAATCCATCCATGAAAAACGACGTCCTAAAATCAGCAAAATCAGAGTCCGAAAAACAATACAAATGTCTCCTAAGTGCTTAATATATTATTTTTTGACTTCCCAAAACTTAAAATGTCAAAAAAAATGAAACTTTTCGTGGCACGAAAATCGAGCCCTGAAAAACCAAGTATAAAAATCAATAAAATCAATGGCCGAAAAAAAAAAACAAATTGGTCCTAAGTGCTTCATCTATTATTTTTTGACTTCCCAAAACTTAAAATGTCAAAAAAATGAAACTTTTCGGGGCACGAAAATCGAGCCATGAAAAATGACGTCTTAAAATCAGCTAAATCAGAGTCCGAAAAACAAAACAAATTGCACCTAAGTTCTTAATATATTAATTTTTGACTTCCCAAAACTTAGAATGTCAAAAAAAATGAAACTTTTCGGGGCACGAAAATCCATCCCTGAAAAACGACGTCTTAAAATCAGCAAAATCAGAGTCCGAAAAACAATACAAATGTCTCCTAAGTGATTAATATATTATTTTTTGAATTCACAAAACTTGAAATTTAAAAAAAAATGAAACTTCTCGGGGCACGAAAATCGAGCCCTGAAAAATGAAGTCTAAAAATCAGTAAAATCAATGTCCGAAAAACAAAACATATTGGTTCTAAGTGCTTCATATATAATCTTTTGACTTCCCAAAACTTAAAATGTCAAAAAAAATGAAACTTTTCGGGGCACGAAAATCGAGACCTGAAAAATGATGTCTTAAAATCAGCTAAATCAGAGTCTGAAAAACCAAACAAATTGCACCTAAGTGCTTAATATATTAATTTTTGACTTCCCAAAACTTAAAATGTCAAAAAAAATGAAATTTTTCGGGGCACGGAAATCCATCGATGAAAAACGACGTCTTAAAATCTGCTAAATCAGAGTCCGAAAAACAATACAAATGTCTCCTAAGTGCTTAATATATTATTTTTTGAATTCCAAAAACTTGAAATTTAAAAAAAAATGAAACTTCTCGGTGCACGAAAATCGAGCCCTGAAAAATGAAGTCTAAAAATCAGTAAAATCAATGTCCGAAAAACAAAACACATTGGTTCTAAGTTCTTCATATATTATTTTTTGACTTCCCAAAACTTAAAATGTCAAACAAATTAAACTTTTCGGGGCACGAAATTCGAGCCCTGAAAAATGAAGTCTAAAAATCAGTAAAATCAATGTCCGAAAAATAAAACAAATTGGTCCTAAGTGCTTCATATACAATCTTTTGACTTCCCAAAACTTAAAATGTCAAAAAAAATGAAACTTTTCGGCGAACGAAAATCGAGACCTGAAAAATGATGTCTTAAAATCAGCTAAATCAGAGTCTGAAAAACCAAACAAATTGCACCTAAGTGCTTAATATATTAATTTTTGACTTCCCAAAACTTAAAATGTCAAAAAAAATGAAATTTTTCGGGGCACGGAAATCCATCCATGAAAAACGACGTCTTAAAATCAGCAAAATCAGAGTCCGAAAAACAATACAAATGTCTCCTAAGTGCTTAATATATTATTTTTTGAATTCCCAAAACTTGAAATTTTAAAAAAATTGAAACTTCTCGGGGCACGAAAATCGAGCCCTGAAAAATGAAGTCTAACAATCAGTAGAATCAATGTCCGAAAAACAAAACATATTGGTCCTAAGTGCTTCGTATATTGTTTTTTGACTTCCGAAAACTTAAAATGTCAAAAAAAATGAAACTTTTCGGGGCACGAAAATCGAGCCCTAAAAAATGACGTCTTAAAATCTGCTAAATCAGAGTCCGAAAAACAATACAAATGTCTCCAAAGTGCTTAATATATTATTTTTTGAATTCCCAAAACTTGAAATGTAAAAAAAAATGAAACTTCTCGGTGCACGAAAATCGAGCCCTGAAAAATGAAGTCTAAAAATCAGTAAAATCAATGTCCGAAAAACAAAACAAATTGGTTCTAAGTGCTTCATATATTATTTTTTGACTTCCCAAAACTTAAAATGTCAAAAAAATTAAACTATTCGGGGCACGAAATTCGAGCCCTGAAAAATGAAGTCTAAAAATCAGTAAAATCAATGTCCGAAAAATAAAACAAATTGGTCCTAAGTGCTTCATATATAATCTTTTGACTTCCCAAAACTTAAGATGTCAAAAAAAAATAAAACTTTTCGGGGCACGGAAATCCATCCATGAAAAACGACGTCCTAAAATCAGCAAAATCAGAGTCCGAAAAACAATACAAATGTCTCCTAAGTGCTTAATATATTATTTTTTGACTTCCCAAAACTTAAAATGTCAAAAAAAATGAAACTTTTCGTGGCACGAAAATCGAGCCCTGAAAAACCAAGTCTAAAAATCAGTAAAATCAATGTCCGAATAACAAAACAAATTGGTCCTAAGTGCTTCATCTATTATTTTTTGACTTCCCAAAACTTAAAATGTCAAAAAAATGAAACTTTTCGGGGCACGAAAATCGAGCCATGAAAAATGACGTCTTAAAATCAGCTAAATCAGAGTCCGAAAAACAAAACAAATTGCACCTAAGTTCTTAATATATTAATTTTTGACTTCCCAAAACTTAGAATGTCAAAAAAATGAAACTTTTCGGGGCACGAAAATCCATCCCTGAAAAACGACGTCTTAAAATCAGCAAAATCAGAGTCCGAAAAACAATACAAATGTCTCCTAAGTGATTAAAATATTATTTTTTGAATTGCCAAAACTTGAAATTTAAAAAAAAATGAAACTTCTCGGGGCACGAAAATCGAGCCCTGAAAAATGAAGTCTAAAAATCAGTAAAATCAATGTCCGAAAAACAAAACATATTGGTTCTAAGTGCTTCATATATAATCTTTTGACTTCTCAAAACTTAAAATGTCAAAAAAAATGAAACTTTTCGGGGCACGAAAATCGAGACCTGAAAAATGAAGTCTTAAAATCAGCTAAATCAGAGTCTGAAAAACCAAACAAATTGCACCTAAGTGCTTAATATATTAATTTTTGACTTCCCAAAACTTAGAATGTCAAAAAAAATGAAACTTTTCGGGGCACGAAAATCCATCCCTGAAAAACGACGTCTTAAAATCAGCAAAATCAGAGTCCGAAAAACAATACAAATGTCTCCTAAGTGCTTAATATATTATTTTTTGAATTCCCAAAACTTGAAATTTAAAAAAAAATGAAACTTCTCGGGGCACGAAAATCGAGCCCTGAAAAATGAAGTCTAAAAATCAGTAAAATCAATGTCCGAAAAACAAAACATGTTGGTCCTAAGTGCTTCGTATATTGTTTTTTGACTTCCGAAAACTTAAAATGTCAAAAAAAATGAAACTTTTCAGGGCACGAAAATCGAGCCCTAAAAAATGACGTCTTAAAATCTGCTAAATCAGAGTCCGAAAAACAATACAAATGTCTCCTAAGTGCTTAATATATTATTTTTTGAATTCCCAAAACTTAAAATTTAAAAAAAAATGAAACTTCTCGGTGCACGAAAATCGAGCCCTGAAAAATGAAGTCTAAAAATCAGTAAAATCAATGTCCGAAAAACAAAACACATTGGTTCTAAGTTCTTCATATATTATTTTTTGACTTCCCAAAACTTAAAATGTCAAACAAATTAAACTTTTCGGGGCACGAAATTCGAGCCCTGAAAAATGAAGTCTAAAAATCAGTAAAATCAATGTCCGAAAAATAAAACAAATTGGTCCTAAGTGCTTCATATACAATCTTTTGACTTCCCAAAACTTAAAATGTCAAAAAAAATGAAACTTTTCGGCGAACGAAAATCGAGACCTGAAAAATGATGTCTTAAAATCAGCTAAATCAGAGTCTGAAAAACAAAACAAATTGCACCTAAGTGCTTAATATATTAATTTTTGACTTCCCAAAACTTAAAATGTCAAAAAAAATGAAACTTTTCGGGGCACGAAAATCGAGCCCTGAAAAACGAAGTCTAAAAATCAGTAAAATCAATGTCCGAAAAACAAAAAAAATTGGTCCTAATTGCTCGATATATTATTTTTTGACTTCCCAAAACTTGAAATTTCAAAAAAAATGAAACTTTTCGGGGCACGAAAATCGAGACCTGAAAAACGAAGTCTAAAATCAGTAAAATCAATGTCCGAAAAACAAAACAAATTGGTCCTAAGTGCTTCGTATATTGTTTTTTGACTTCCGAAAACTTAAAATGTCAAAAAAAATGAAACTTTTCAGGGCACGAAAATCGAGCCCTAAAAAATGACGTCTTAAAATCGGCTAAAACAGAGTCCGAAAAACAATACAAATGTCTCCTAAGGGCTTAATATATTATTTTTTGAATTCCCAAAACTTGAAATTTAAAAAAAAATGAAACTTCTCGGTGCACGAAAATCGAGCCCTGAAAAATGAAGTCTAAAAATCAGTAAAATCAATGTCCGATAAACAAAACAAATTGGTTCTAAGTGCTTCATATATTATTATTTGACTTCCCAAAACTTAAAATGTCAAAAAAATTAAACTTTTCGAGGCACGAAAATCGAGCCCTGAAAAATGAAGTCTAAAAATCAGTAAAATCAATGTCCGAAAAATAAAACAAATTGGTCCTAAGTGCTTCATATATAATCTTTTGACTTCCCAAAACTTAAAATGTCAATAAAAATGAAACTTTTCGGGGCACTAAAATCGAGACCTGAAAAATGATGTCTTAAAATCAGCTAAATCAGAGTCTGAAAAACAAAACAAATTGCACCAAAGTGCTTAATATATTAATTTTTGACTTCCCAAAACTTAAAATGTCAAAAAAAATGAAACTTTTCGGGGCACGGAAATCCATCCATGAAAAACGACGTCCTAAAATCAGCAAAATCAGAGTCCGAAAAACAATACAAATGTCTCCTAAGTACTTAATATATTATTTTTTTACTTCCCAAAACTTAAAATGTCAAAAAAAATGAAACTTTTCGGGGCACGAAAGTCGAGCCCTGAAAAACGACGTCTAATAATCAGCAAAATCTATGTCCGAAAAACAAAACAAATTGGTCCTAAGTGCTTCATGTATTATTTTTTGACTTCCCAAAACTTAAAATGTCAAAAAAATGAAACTTTTCGGGGCACGAAAATCGAGCCATGAAAAATGACGTCTTAAAATCAGCTAAATCAATGTCCGAAAAATAAAACAAATTGGTCCAAAGTGCTTCATATATAATCTTTTGACTTCCCAAAACTTAAAATGTCAAAAAAAATGAAACTTTTCGGGGCACGAAAATCGAGACCTGAAAAATGATGTCTTAAAATCAGCTAAATCAGAGTCTGAAAAACAAAAGAAATTGCACCAAAGTGCTTAATATATTAATTTTTGACTTCCCAAAACTTAAAATGTCAAAAAAAATGAAATTTTTCGGGGCACGGAAATCCATCCATGAAAAACGACGTCTTAAAATCAGCAAAATCAGAGTCCGAAAAATAATACAAATGTCTCCTAAGTGCTTAATATATTATTTTTTGACTTCCCAAAACTTAAAATGTCAAAAAAGATGAAACTTTTCGGGACACGAAAATCGAGCCCTGAAAAACGAAGTCTAAAAATCAGTAAAATCAATGTCCGAAAAACAAAACAAATTGGTCCTAAGTGCTTCGTATATGGTTTTTTGACTTCCGAAAACTTAAAATGTCAAAAAAAATGAAACTTTTCAGGGCACGAAAATCGAGCCCTAAAAAATGACGGCTTAAAATCTGCTAAATCAGAGTCCGAAAAACAATACAAATGTCTCCTAAGTTCTTAATATATTATTTTTTGAATTCCCAAAACTTGAAATTTAAAAAAAAATGAAACTTCTCGGTGCACGAAAAACGAGCCCTGAAAAATGAAGTCTAAAAATCAGTAAAATCAATGTCCGAAAAACAAAACACATTGGTTCTAAGTTCTTCATATATTATTTTTTGACTTCCCAAAACTTAAAATGTCAAACAAATTAAACTTTTCGGGGCACGAAATTCGAGCCCTGAAAAATGAAGTCTAAAAATCAGTAAAATCAATGTCCGAAAAATAAAACAAATTGGTCCTAAGTGCTTCATATACAATCTTTTGACTTCCCAAAACTTAAAATGTCAAAAAAAATGAAACTTTTCGGCGAACGAAAATCGACACCTGAAAAATGATGTCTTAAAATCAGCTAAATCAGAGTCTGAAAAACAAAACAAATGGCACCTAAGTGCTTAATATATTAATTTTTGACTTCCTAAAACTTAAAATGTCAAAAAAAATGAAACTTTTCCGGGCACGGAAATCCATCCATGAAAAACGACGTCTTAAAATCAGCAAAATCAGTGTCCGAAAAACAATACAAATGTCTCCTAAGTGCTTAATATATTATTTTTTGACTTCAGAAAACTTAAAATGTCAAAAAAAATGAAACTTTTCGGGGCACGAAAATCGAGCCCTGAAAAACGAAGTCTAAAAATCAGTAAAATCAATGTCCGAAAAACAAAACAAATTGGTCCTAAGTACTTAATATATTATTTTTTGCCTTCCCAAAACTTGAAATTTCAAAAAAAATGAAACTTTTCGGGGCACGAAAATCGAGCCCAGAAAAACGAAGTCTAAAAATCAGTAAAATCAATGTCCGAAAAACAAAACAAATTGGTCCTAAGTGCTTCGTATATTGTTTTTTGACTTCCGAAAACTTAAAATGTCAAAAAAAAATGAAACTTTTCAGGGCACGAAAATCGAGCCCTAAAAAATGACGTCTTAAAATCTGCTAAATCAGAGTCCGAAAAACAATACAAATGTCTACTAAGTGCTTAATATATTATTTTTTGAATTCCCAAAACTTGAAATTTAAAAAAAAATGAAACTTCTCGGGGCACGAAAATCGAGCCCTGAAAAATGAAGTCTAAAAATCAGTAAAATCAATGTCCGAAAAACAAAACAAATTGGTTCTAAGTGCTTCATATATTATTTTTTGACTTCGCAAAACTTAAAATGTCAAAAAAATTAAACTATTCGGGGCACGAAATTCGAGCCCTGAAAAATGAAGTCTAAAAATCAGTAAAATCAATGTCCGAAAAATAAAACAAATTGGTCCTAAGTGCTTCATATATAATCTTTTGACTTCCCAAAACTTAAGATGTCAAAAAAAAATGAAACTTTTCGGGGCACGGAAATCCATCCATGAAAAACGACGTCCTAAAATCAGCAAAATCAGAGTCCGAAAAACAATACAAATGTCTCCTAAGTGCTTAATATATTATTTTTTGACTTCCCAAAACTTAAAATGTCAAAAAAAATGAAACTTTTCGTGGCACGAAAATCGAGCCCTGAAAAACCAAGTCTAAAAATCAGTAAAATCAATGTCCGAAAAAAAAAAACAAATTGGTCCTAAGTGCTTCATCTATTATTTTTTGACTTCCCAAAACTTAAAATGTCAAAAAAATGAAACTTTTCGGGGCACGAAAATCGAGCCATGAAAAATGACGTCTTAAAATCAGCTAAATCAGAGACCGAAAAACAAAACAAATTGCACCTAAGTTCTTAATATATTAATTTTTGACTTCCCAAAACTTAGAATGTCAAAAAAAATGAAACTTTTCGGGGCACGAAAATCCAGCCCTGAAAAACGACGTCTTAAAATCAGCAAAATCAGAGTCCGAAAAACAATACAAATGTCTCCTAAGTGATTAATATATTATTTTTTGAATTCCCAAAACTTGAAATTTAAAAAAAAATGAAACTTCTCGGGGCACGAAAATCGAGCCCTGAAAAATGAAGTCCAAAATTCAGCAAAATCAGAGTCCGAAAAACAATACATATTGCTCCTAAGTGCTTAATATATAATCTTTTGACTTCCCAAAACTTAAAATGTCAAAAAAAATGAAACTTTTCGGGGCACGAAAATCGAGACCTGAAAAATGATGTCTTAAAATCAGCTAAATCAGAGTCCGAAAAACAAAACAAATGGCTCCTAAGTGCTTAATATATTAATTTTTGACTTCCCAAAACTTAAAATGTCAAAAAAAATGAAATTTTTCGGGGCACGGAAATCCATCGATGAAAAACGACGTCTTAAAATCTGCTAAATCAGAGTCCGAAAAACAATACAAATGTCTCCTAAGTGCTTAATATATTATTTTTTGAATTCCAAAAACTTGAAATTTAAAAAAAAATGAAACTTCTCGGTGCACGAAAATCGAGCCCTGAAAAATGAAGTCTAAAAATCAGTAAAATCAATGTCCGAAAAACAAAACACATTGGTTCTAAGTTCTTCATATATTATTTTTTGACTTCCCAAAACTTAAAATGTCAAACAAATTAAACTTTTCGGGGCACGAAATTCGAGCCCTGAAAAATGAAGTCTAAAAATCAGTAAAATCAATGTCCGAAAAATAAAACAAATTGGTCCTAAGTGCTTCATATACAATCTTTTGACTTCCCAAAACTTAAAATGTCAAAAAAAATGAAACTTTTCGGCGAACGAAAATCGAGACCTGAAAAATGATGTCTTAAAATCAGCTAAATCAGAGTCTGAAAAACCAAACAAATTGCACCTAAGTGCTTAATATATTAATTTTTGACTTCCCAAAACTTAAAATGTCAAAAAAAATGAAATTTTTCGGGGCACGGAAATCCATCCATGAAAAACGACGTCTTAAAATCAGCAAAATCAGAGTCCGAAAAACAATACATCTGTCTCCTAAGTGCTGAATATACTAGTTTTTGAATTTCTAAAACTTGAAATTTTAAAAAAAATGAAACTTCTCGGGGCACGAAAATCGAGCCCTGAAAAATGAAGTCTAACAATCAGTAGAATCAATGTCCGAAAAACAAAACATATTGGTCCTAAGTGCTTCGTATATTGTTTTTTGACTTCCGAAAACTTAAAATGTCAAAAAAAATGAAACTTTTCGGGGCACGAAAATCGAGCCCTAAAAAATGACGTCTTAAAATCTGCTAAATCAGAGTCCGAAAAACAATACAAATGTCTCCTAAGTGCTTAATATATTATTTTTTGAATTCCCAAAACTTGAAATTTAAAAAAAAATGAAACTTCTCGGTGCACGAAAATCGAGCCCTGAAAAATGAAGTCTAAAAATCAGTAAAATCAATGTCCGAAAAACAAAACAAATTGGTTCTAAGTGCTTCATATATTATTTTTTGACTTCCCAAAACTTAAAATGTCAAAAAAATTAAACTATTCGGGGCACGAAATTCGAGCCCTGAAAAATGAAGTCTAAAAATCAGTAAAATCAATGTCCGAAAAATAAAACAAATTGGTCCTAAGTGCTTCATATATAATCTTTTGACTTCCCAAAACTTAAGATGTCAAAAAAAAATGAAACTTTTCGGGGCACGGAAATCCATCCATGAAAAACGACGTCCTAAAATCAGCAAAATCAGAGTCCGAAAAACAATACAAATGTCTCCTAAGTGCTTAATATATTATTTTTTGACTTCCCAAAACTTAAAATGTCAAAAAAAATGAAACTTTTCGTGGCACGAAAATCGAGCCCTGAAAAACCAAGTCTAAAAATCAGTAAAATCAATGTCCGAAAAACAAAACAAATTGGTCCTAAGTGCTTCATCTATTATTTTTTGACTTCCCAAAGCTTAAAATGTCAAAAAAATGAAACTTTTCGGGGCACGAAAATCGAGCCATGAAAAATGACGTCTTAAAATCAACTAAATCAGAGTCCGAAAAACAAAACAAATTGCACCTAAGTTCTTAATATATTAATTTTTGACTTCCCAAAACTTAGAATGTCAAAAAAAATGAAACTTTTCGGGGCACGAAAATCCATCCCTGAAAAACGACGTCTTAAAATCAGCAAAATCAAAGTCCGAAAAACAATACAAATGTCTCCTAAGTGATTAAAATATTATTTTTTGAACTGCCAAAACCTGAAATTTAAAAAAAATGAAACTTCCCGCGGCACGAAAATCGAGCCCTGAAAAATGAATTCTAAAAATCAGCAAAACCAATGTCCGAAAAACAAAACATATTGGTTCTAAGTGCTTCATATATAATCTTTTGACTTCCCAAAACTTAAAATGTCAAAAAAAATGAAACTTTTCGGGGCACGAAAATCGAGACCTGAAAAATGATGTCTTAAAATCAGCTGGATCAGAGTCTGAAAAACCAAACGAGTTGCGCCTGAGTGCTTAATATATTAATTTTTGGCTTCCCGAGGCTTAAAATGTCGGAAAAGATGAAATTTTTCGGGGCACGGAAATCCGTCCATGAAAAACGACGTCTTAAAATCAGCAAAATCAGAGTCCGAAAAACAATACATATGTCTCCTAAGTGCTTAATATATTATTTTTGAATTCCCAAAACTTGAAATTTAAAAAAAATGAAACTTCTCGGGGCACGAAAATCGAGCCCTGAAAAATGAAGTCTAAAAATCAGTAAAATCAATGTCCGAAAAACAAAACATGTTGGTCCTAAGTGCTTCGTATATTGTTTTTTGACTTCCGAAAACTTAAAATGTCAAAAAAAATGAAACTTTTCAGGGCACGAAAATCGAGCCCTAAAAAATGACGTCTTAAAATCTGCTAAATCAGAGTCCGAAAAACAATACAAATGTCTCCTAAGTGCTTAATATATTATTTTTTGAATTCCCAAAACTTGAAATTTAAAAAAAAATGAAACTTCTCGGTGCACGAAAATCGAGCCCTGAAAAATGAAGTCTAAAAATCAGTAAAATCAATGTCCGAAAAACAAAACACATTGGTTCTAAGTTCTTCATATATTATTTTTTGACTTCCCAAAACTTAAAATGTCAAACAAATTAAACTTTTCGGGGCACGAAATTCGAGCCCTGAAAAATGAAGTCTAAAAATCAGTAAAATCAATGTCCGAAAAATAAAACAAATTGGTCCTAAGTGCTTCATATACAATCTTTTGACTTCCCAAAACTTAAAATGTCAAAAAAAATGAAACTTTTCGGCGAACGAAAATCGAGACCTGAAAAATGATGTCTTAAAATCAGCTAAATCAGAGTCTGCAAAACAAAACAAATTGCACATAAATGCTTAATATATTAATTTTTGACTTCCTAAACCTTAAAATGTCAAAAAAAATGAAACTTTTCGGGGCACGGAAATCCATCCATGAAAAACGACGTCTTAAAATCAGCAAAATCAGTGTCCGAAAAACAATACAAATGTCTCCTAAGTGCTTAATATATTATTTTTTGACTTCAGAAAACTTAAAATGTCAAAAAAAATGAAACTTTTCGGGGGCACGAAAATCGAGCCCTGAAAAACGAAGTCTAAAAATCAGTAAAATCAATGTCCGAAAAACAAAACAAATCGGTCCTAAGTACTTAATATATTATTTTTTGACTTCCCAAAACTTGAAATTTCAAAAAAAATGAAACTTTTCGGGGCACGAAAATCGAGCCCAGAAAAACGAAGTCTAAAAATCAGTAAAATCAATGTCCGAAAAACAAAACAAATTGGTCCTAAGTGCTTCGTATATTGTTTTTTGACTTCCGAAAACTTAAAATGTCAAAAAAAATGAAACTTTTCAGGGCACGAAAATCGAGCCCTAAAAAATGACGTCTTAAAATCTGCTAAATCAGAGTCCGAAAAACAATACAAATGTCTCCTAAGTGCTTTATATATTATTTTTTGAATTCCCAAAACTAGAAATTTAAAAAAAAATGAAACTTCTCGGTGCACGAAAATCGAGCCCTGAAAAATGAAGTCTGAAAATCAGTAAAATCAATGTCCGAAAAA
This sequence comes from Penstemon davidsonii, assembly GCA_034814905.1. Classification (NCBI taxonomy): domain Eukaryota; kingdom Viridiplantae; phylum Streptophyta; class Magnoliopsida; order Lamiales; family Plantaginaceae; genus Penstemon; species Penstemon davidsonii. The sequence continues at coordinate 52,097 of JAYDYQ010002085.1, forward strand.
CAAAACAAATTGGTTCTAAGTGCTTCATATATTATTTTTTGACTTCCCAAAACTTAAAATGACAAAAAAATTAAACTATTCGGGGCACGAAATTCGAGCCCTGAAAAATGAAGTCTAAAAATCAGTAAAATCAATGTCCGAAAAACAAAACAAATTGGTCCTAAGTGCTTCATATATTATTTTTTGACTTCCGAAAACTTAAAATGTCAAAAAAAAGGAACTTTTCGGGGCACGGAAATCCATCCATGAAAAACGACGTCCTAAAATCAGCAAAACCAGAGTCCGAAAAACAATACAAATGTCTCCTAAGTGCTTAATATATTATTTTTTGACTTCCCAAAACTTAAAATGTCAAAAAAAATGAAACTTTTCGTGGCACGAAAATCGAGCCCTGAAAAACCAAGTCTAAAAATCAGTAAAATCAACGTCCAAAAAACAAAACAAATTGGTCCTAAGTGCTTCATCTATTATTTTTTGACTTCCCAAAACTTAAAATGTCAAAAAAATGAAACTTTTCGGGGCACGAAAATCGAGCCATGAAAAATGACGTCTTAAAATCAGCTAAATCAGATTCCGAAAAACAAAACAAATTGCACCTAAGTTCTTAATATATTAATTTTTGACTTCCTAAAACTTAAAATGTCAAAAAAAATGAAACTTTTCGGGGTACGAAAATCCATCCCTGAAAAACGACGTCTTAAAATCAGCAAAATCAGAGTCCGAAAAACAATACAAATTTCTCCTAAGTGATTAATATATTATTTTTTGAATTCCCAAAACTTGAAATTTAAAAAAAAATGAAACTTCTCGGGGCACGAAAATCGAGCCCTGAAAAATGAAGTCTAAAAATCAGTAAAATCAATGTCCGAAAAACAAAACATATTGGTTCTAAGTGCTTCATATATAATCTTTTGACTTCCCAAAACTTAAAATGTCAAAAAAAATGAAACTTTTCGGGGCACGAAAATCGAGACCTGAAAAATGATGTCTTAAAATCAGCTAAATCAGAGTCTGAAAAACCAAACAAATTGCACCTAAGTGCTTAATATATTAATTTTTGACTTCCCAAAACTTAAAATGTCAAAAAAAATGAAATTTTTCGGGGCACGGAAATCCATCCATGAAAAACGACGTCTTAAAATCAGCAAAATCAGAGTCCGAAAAACAATACAAATGTCTCCTAAGTGCTTAATATATTATTTTTTGAATTCCCAAAACTTGAAATTTAAAAAAAAATGAAACTTCTAGGGGCACGAAAATCGAGCCCTGAAAAATGAAGTCTAAAAATCAGTAAAATCAATGTCCGAAAAACAAAACATATTGGTTCTAAGTGCTCCATATATTATTTTTTGACTTCCCAAAACTTAAAATGTCAAAAAAAATGAAACTTTTCGGGGCACGAAAATCGATCCCTGAAAAACGAAGTCTAAAAATCAGTAAAATCAATGACCGAAAAACAAAACAAATTGGTCCAAAGAGCTTCATATATTATTTTTTGACTTCCCAAAACTTAAAATGTCAAAAAAATGAAACTTTTCGGGGCACGAAAATCGAGCCATGAAAAATGACGTCTTAAAATCAGCTAAATCAGAGTCCGAAAAACAAAACAAATTGCACCTAAGTTCTTAATATATTAATTTTTGACTTCCCAAAACTTAGAATGTCAAAAAAAATGAAACTTTTCGGGGCACGAAAATCCTTCCCTGAAAAACGACGTCTTAAAATCAGCAAGATCAAAGTCCGAAATACAAAACAACTGTCTCCTAAGTCCTCAATATATTATTTTTTGAATTCCCAAAACTTGAAATGTAAAAAAAAATGAAACTTCTCGGGGCACGAAAATCGATCCCTGAAAAATGAAGTCTAAAAATCAGTAAAATCAATGTCCGAAAAACAAAACATATTGGTTCTAAGTGCTCCATATATTATTTTTTGACTTCCCAAAAATTAAAATGTAAAACAAATGAAACTTTTCGGGGCACGAAAAGCGAACCCTGAAAAACCAAGTCTAAAAATCAGTAAAATCAATGTCCGAAAAACAAAACAAATTGGTCCTAAGTGCTTCATCTATTATTTTTTGACTTCCCAAAACTTAAAATGTCAAAAAAATGAAACTTTTCGGGGCACGAAAATCGAGCCATGAAAAATGACGTCTTAAAATCAGCTAAATCAGAGTCCGAAAAACAAAACAAATTGCACCTAAGTGCTTAATATATTAATTTTTGACTTCCCAAAACTTAAAATGTCAAAAAAAATGAAATTTTTCGGGGCACGGAAATCCATCCATGAAAAACGACGTTTTAAAATCAGCAAAATCAGAGTCCGAAAAACAATACAAATGTCTCCTAAGTGCTTAATATATTATTTTTTGAATTCCCAAAACTTGAAATTTAAAAAAAAATGAAACTTCTAGGGGCACGAAAATCGAGCCCTGAAAAATGAAGTCTAAAAATCAGTAAAATCAATGTCCGAAAAACAAAACATATTGGTTCTAAGTGCTCCATATATTATTTTTTGACTTCCCAAAAATTAAAATGTCAAAAAAATGAAACTTTTCGGGGCACGAAAATCGAGCCCTGAAAAACCAAGTCTAAAAATCAGTAAAATCAATGTCCGAAAAACAAAACAAATTGGTCCTAAGTGCTTCATCTATTATTTTTTGACTTCCCAAAACTTAAAATGTCAAAAAAATGCAACTTTTCGGGGCACGAAAATCGAGCCATGAAAAATGACGTCTTAAAATCAGCTAAATCAGAGTCCGAAAAACAAAACAAATTGCACCTAAGTTCTTAATATATTAATTTTTGACTTCCCAAAACTTAGAATGTCAAAAAAAATGAAACTTTTCGGGGCACGAAAATCCATCCCTGAAAAACGACGTCTTAAAATCAGCAAAATCCGAGTCCGAAAAACAATACAAATGTCTCCTAAGTGATTAAAATATTATTTTTTGAATTCCCAAAACTTGAAATTTAAAAAAAAAATGAAACTTCTCGGGGCACGAAAATCGAGCCCTGAAAAATGAAGTCTAAAAATCAGTAAAATCAATGTCCGAAAAACAAAACATATTGGTTCTAAGTGCTTCATATATAATCTTTTGACTTCCCAAAATTTAAAATGTCAAAAAAAATGAAACTTTTCGGGGCACGAAAATCGAGACCTGAAAAATGATGTCTTAAAATCAGCTAAATCAGAGTCTGAAAAACCAAACAAATTGCACCTAATTAATTTTTGACTTCCCAAAACTTAAAATGTCAAAAAAAATGAAATTTTTCGGGGCACGGAAATCCATCCATGAAAAACGATGTCTTAAAATCAGCAAAATCAGAGTCCGAAAAACTATACAAATGTCTCCTAAGTGCTTAATATATTATTTTTTGAATTCCCAAAACTTGAAATTTAAAAAAAAATGAAACTTCTCGGGGCACGAAAATCGAGCCCTGAAAAATGAAGTCTAAAAATCAGTAAAATCAATGTCCGAAAAACAAAACATATTGGTCCTAAGTGCTTCGTATATTGTTTTTTGACTTCCGAAAACTTAAAATGTCAAAAAAAATGAAACTTTTCAGGGCACGAAAATCGAGCCCTAAAAAATGACGTCTTAAAATCTGCTAAATCAGAGTCCGAAAAACAATACAAATGTCTCCTAAGTGCTTAATATATTATTTTTTGAATTCCCAAAACTTGAAATTTAAAAAAAAATGAAACTTCTCGGTGCACGAAAATCGAGCCCTGAAAAATGAAGTCTAAAAATCAGTAAAATCAATGTCCGAAAAACAAAACACATTGGTTCTAAGTTCTTCATATATTATTTTTTGACTTCCCAAAACTTAAAATGTCAAACAAATTAAACTTTTCGGGGCACGAAATTCGAGCCCTGAAAAATGAAGTCCAAAAATCAGTAAAATCAATGTCCGAAAAATAAAACAAATTGGTCCTAAGTGCTTCATATACAATCTTTTGACTTCCCAAAACTTAAAATGTCAAAAAAAATGAAACTTTTCGGCGAACGAAAATCGAGACCTGAAAAATGATGTCTTAAAATCAGCTAAATCAGAGTCTGAAAAACAAAACAAATTGCACCTAAGTGCTTAATATATTAATTTTTGACTTCCTAAAACTTAAAATGTCAAAAAAAATGAAACTTTTCGGGGCACGGAAATCCATCCATGAAAAACGACGTCTTAAAATCAGCAAAATCAGTGTCCGAAAAACAATACAAATGTTTCCTAAGTGCTTAATATATTATTTTTTGACTTCAGAAAACTTAAAATGTCAAAAAAAATGAAACTTTTCGGGGCACGAAAATCGAGCCCTGAAAAACGAAGTCTAAAAATCAGTAAAATCAATGTCCGAAAAACAAAACAAATCGGTCCTAAGTACTTAATATATTATTTTTTGACTTCCCAAAACTTGAAATTTCAAAAAAAATGAAACTTTTCGGGGCACGAAAATCGAGCCCAGAAAAACGAAGTCTAAACATCAGTAAAATCAATGTCCGAAAAACAACACAAATTGGTCCTAAGTGCTTCGTATATTGTTTTTTGACTTCCGAAAACTTAAAATGTCAAAAAACATGAAACTTTTCAGGGCACGAAAATCGAGCCCTAAAAAATGACGTCTTAAAATCTGCTAAATCAGAGTCCTAAAAACAATACAAATGTCTCCTAAGTGCTTAATATATTATTTTTTGAATTCCCAAAACTTGAAATTTAAAAAAAAATGAAACTTCTCGGTGCACGAAAATCGAGCCCTGAAAAATGAAGTCTAAAAATCAGTAAAATCAATGTCCGAAAAAAAAAACAAATTGGTTCTAAGTGCTTCATATATTATTTTTTGACTTCCAAAAACTTAAAATGTCAAAAAAATGAAACTTTTCGGGGCACGAAAATCGAGCCCTGAAAAACGAAGTCTAAAAACCAGTAAAATCAACGTCCGAAAAACAAAACAAATTGGTCCCAAGTGCTTCGTATATTGTTTTTTGACTTCCGAAAACTTAAAATGTCAAAAAAAATGAAACTTTCCAGGTCACGAAAATCGAGCCCTAAAAAATGACGTCTTAAAATCTGCTAAATCAGAGTCCGAAAAACAATACAAATGTCTCCTAAGTGCTTAATATATTATTTTTTGAATTCCCAAAACATGAAATTTAAAAAAAAATGAAACTTCTCGGTGCACGAAAATCGAGCCCTGAAAAATGAAGTCTAAAAATCAGTAAAATCAATGTCCGAAAAACAAAACAAATTGGTCCTAAGTGCTTCATCTATTATTTTTTGACTTCCCAAAACTTAAAATGTCAAAAAAATGAAACTTTTCGGGGCACGAAAATCGAGCCATGAAAAATGACGTCTTAAAATCAGCTAAATCAGAGTCCGAAAAACAAAACAAATTGCACCTAAGTTCTTAATATATTAATTTTTGACTTCCCAAAACTTAGAATGTCAAAAAAAATGAAACTTTTCGGGGCACGAAAATCCATCCCTGAAAAACGACGTCTTAAAATCAGCAAAATCAGAGTCCGAAAAACAATACAAATGTCTCCTAAGTGATTAAAATATTATTTTTTGAATTCCCAAAACTTGAAATTTAAAAAAAAATGAAACTTCTCGGGGCACGAAAATCGAGCCCTGAAAAATGAAGTCTAAAAATCAGTAAAATCAATGTCCGAAAAACAAAACATATTGGTTCTAAGTGCTTCATATATAATCTTTTGACTTCCCAAAACTTAAAATGTCAAAAAAAATGAAACTTTTCGGGCCACGAAAATCGAGACCTGAAAAATGATGTCTTAAAATCAGCTAAATAAGAGTCTGAAAAACCAAACAAATTGCACCTAAGAGCTGAATATATTAATTTTTGACTTCCCAAAACTTAAAATGTCAAAAAAAATGAAATTTTTCGGGGCACGGAAATCCATCCATGAAAAACGACGTCTTAAAATCAGCAAAATCAGAGTCCGAAAAACAATACAAATGTCTCCTAAGTGCTTAATATATAATTTTTTGAATTCCCAAAACTTGAAATTTAAAAGAAAATGAAACTTCTCGGGGCACGAAAATCGAGCCCTGAAAAATGAAGTCTAAAAATCAGTAAAATCAATGTCCGAAAAACAAAACATATTGGTCCTAAGTGCTTCGTATATTGTTTTTTGACTTCCGAAAACTTAAAATGTCAAAAAAAATGAAACTTTTCAGGGCACGAAAATCGAGCCCTAAAAAATGACGTCTTAAAATCTGCTAAATCAGAGTCCGAAAAACAATACAAATGTCTCCTAAGTGCTTAATATATTATTTTTTGAATTCCCAAAACTTGAAATTTAAAAAAAAATGAAACTTCTCGGTGCACGAAAATCGAGCCCTGAAAAATGAAGTCTAAAAATCAGTAAAATCAATGTCCGAAAAACAAAACACATTGGTTCTAAGTTCTTCATATATTATTTTTTGACTTCCCAAAACTTAAAATGTCAAACAAATTAAACTTTTCGGGGCACGAAATTCGAGCCCTGAAAAATGAAGTCTAAAAATCAGTAAAATCAATGTCCGAAAAATAAAACAAATTGGTCCTAAGTGCTTCATATACAATCTTTTGACTTCCCAAAACTTAAAATGTCAAAAAAAATGAATCTTTTCGGGGTACGAAAATCGAGACCTGAAAAATGATGTCTTAAAATCAGCTAAATCAGAGTCTGAAAAACAAAACAAATTGCACCTAAGTGCTTAATATATTAATTTTTGACTTCCTAAAACTTAAAATGTCAAAAAAAATGAAACTTTTCGGGGCACGGAAATCCATCCATGAAAAACGACGTCTTAAAATCAGCAAAATCAGTGTCCGAAAAACAATCCAAATGTCTCCTAAGTGCTTAATATATTATTTTTTGACTTCAGAAAACTTAAAATGTCAAAAAAAATGAAACTTTTCGGGGCACGAAAATCGAGCCCTGAAAAACGAAGTCTAAAAATCAGTAAAATCAATGTCCGAAAAACAAAACAAATTGGTCCTAAGTACTTAATATATTATTTTTTGACTTCCCAAAACTTGAAATTTCAAAAAAAATGAAACTTTTCGGGGCACGAAAATCGAGCCCAGAAAAACGAAGTCTAAAAATCAGTAAAATCAATGTCCGAAAAACAAAACAAATTGGTCCTAAGTGCTTCGTATATTGTTTTTTGACTTCCGAAAACTTAAAATGTCAAAAAAAATGAAACTTTTCAGGGCACGAAAATCGAGCCCTAAAAAATGACGTCTTAAAATCTGCTAAATCAGAGTCCGAAAAACAATACAAATGTCTCCTAAGTGCTTAATATATTATTTTTTGAATTCCCAAAACTTGAAATTTAAAAAAAAATGAAACTTCTCGGTGCACGAAAATCGAGCCCTGAAAAATGAAGTCTAAAAATCAGTAAAATCAATGTCCGAAAAACAAAACAAATTGGTTCTAAGTGCTTCATATATTATTTTTTGACTTCCCAAAACTTAAAATGACAAAAAAATTAAACTATTCGGGGCACGAAATTCGAGCCCTGAAAAATGAAGTCTAAAAATCAGTAAAATCAATGTCCGAAAAATAAAACAAATTGGTCCTAAGTGCTTCATATATAATCTTTTGACTTCCCAAAACTTAAGATGTCAAAAAAAAATGAAACTTTTCGGGGCACGGAAATCCATCCATGAAAAACGACGTCCTAAAATCAGCAAAATCAGAGTCCGAAAAACAATACAAATGTCTCCTAAGTGCTTAATATATTATTTTTTGACTTCCCAAAACTTAAAATGTCAAAAAAAATGAAACTTTTCGTGGCACGAAAATCGAGCCCTGAAAAACCAAGTCTAAAAATCAGTAAAATCAATGTCCGAAAAACAAAACAAATTGGTCCTAAGTGCTTCATCTATTATTTTTTGACTTCCCAAAACTTAAAATGTCAAAAAAATGAAACTTTTCGGGGCACGAAAATCGAGCCATGAAAAATGACGTCTTAAAATCAGCTAAATCAGAGTCCGAAAAACAAAACAAATTGCACCTAAGTTCTTAATATATTAATTTTTGACTTCCCAAAACTTAAAATGTCAAAAAAAATGAAACTTTTCGGGGTACGAAAATCCATCCCTGAAAAACGACGTCTTAAAATCAGCAAAATCAGAGTCCGAAAAACAATACAAATGTCTCCTAAGTGATTAATATATTATTTTTTGAATTCCCAAAACTTGAAATTTAAAAAAAAATGAAACTTCTCGGGGCACGAAAATCGAGACCTGAAAAATGATGTCTTAAAATCAGCTAAATCAGAGTCTGAAAAACAAAAGAAATTGCACCAAAGTGCTTAATATATTAATTTTTGACTTCCCAAAACTTAAAATGTCAAAAAAAATGAAATTTTTCGGGGCACGGAAATCCATCCATGAAAAACAACGTCTTAAAATCAGCAAAATCAGAGTCCGAAAAACAATACAAATGTCTCCTAAGTTCTTAATATATTATTTTTTGAATTCCCAAAACTTGAAATTTAAAAAAAAATGAAACTTCTCGGGGCACGAAAATCGAGCCCTGAAAAATGAAGTCTAAAAATCAGTAAAATCAATGTCCGAAAAACAAAACATATTGGTCCTAAGTGCTTCGTATATTGTTTTTTGACTTCCGAAAACTTAAAATGTCAAAAAAAATGAAACTTTTCAGGGCACGAAAATCGAGCCCTAAAAAATGACGTCTTAAAATCTGCTAAATCAGAGTCCGAAAAACAATACAAATGTCTCCTAAGTGCTTAATATATTATTTTTTGAATTCCCAAAACTTGAAATTTAAAAAAAAATGAAACTTCTCGGTGCACGAAAATCGAGCCCTGAAAAATGAAGTCTAAAAATCAGTAAAATCAATGTCCGAAAAACAAAACACATTGGTTCTAAGTTCTTCATATATTATTTTTTGACTTCCAAAAACATAAATTCACAAACTAATTAAACTGCTCGGGGCAGGAAATTCGAGCCCTGAAAAATGAAGTCTAAAAATCAGTAAAATCAATGTCCGAAAAATAAAACAAATTGGTCCTAAGTGCTTCATATACAACCTTTTGACTTCCCAAAACTTAAAATGTCAAAAAAAATGAAACTTTTCGGCGAACGAAAATCGAGACCTGAAAAATGATGTCTTAAAATCAGCTAAATCAGAGTCTGAAAAACAAAACAAATTGCACCTAAGTGCTTAATATATTAATTTTTGACTTCCTAAAACTTAAAATGTCAAAAAAAATGAAACTTTTCGGGGCACGGAAATCAATCCATGAAAAACGACGTCTTAAAATCCGCAAAATCAGTGTCCGAAAAACAATACAAATGTCTCCTAAGTGCTTAATATATTATTTTTTGACTTCAGAAAACTTAAAATGTCAAAAAAAATGAAACTTTTCGGGGCACGAAAATCGAGCCCTGAAAAACGAAGTCTAAAAATCAGTAAAATCAATGTCCGAAAAACAAAACAAATTGGTCCTAAGTACTTAATATATTATTTTTTGACTTCCCAAAACTTGAAATTTCAAAAAAAATGAAACTTTTCGGGGCACGAAAATCGAGCCCAGAAAAACGAAGTCTAAAAATCAGTAAAATCAATGTCCGAAAAACAAAACAAATTGGTCCTAAGTGCTTCGTATATTGTTTTTTGACTTCCGAAAACTTAAAATGTCAAAAAACATGAAACTTTTCAGGGCACGAAAATCGAGCCCTAAAAAATGACGTCTTAAAATCTGCTAAATCAGAGTCCTAAAAACAATACAAATGTCTCCTAAGTGCTTAATATATTATTTTTTGAATTCCCAAAACTTGAAATTTAAAAAAAAATGAAACTTCTCGGTGCACGAAAATCGAGCCCTGAAAAATGAAGTCTAAAAATCAGTAAAATCAATGTCCGAAAAACAAAACAAATTGGTTCTAATTGCTTCATATATTATTTTTTGACTTCCCAAAACTTAAAATGTCAAAAAAATGAAACTTTTCGGGGCACGAAAATCGAGCCATGAAAAATGACGTCTAAAAATCCGTAAAATCAATGTCCGAAAAACAAAACAAATTGGTCCTAAGTGCTTCGTATATTGTTTTTTGACTTCCGAAAACTTAAAATGTCAAAAAAAATGAAACTTTTCAGGGCACGAAAATCGAGCCCTAAAAAATGACGTCTTAAAATCTGCTAAATCAGAGTCCGAAAAACAATACAAATGTCTCCTAAGTGCTTAATATATTATTTTTTGAATTCCCAAAACATGAAATTTAAAAAAAAATGAAACTTCTCGGTGCACGAAAATCGAGCCCTGAAAAATGATGTCTAAAAATCAGTTAAATCAGAGTCTGAAAAACAAAACAAATTGGTCCTAAGTGCTTCATCTATTATTTTTTGACTTCCCAAAACTTAAGATGTCAAAAAAATGAAACTTTTCGGGGCACGAAAATCGAGCCATGAAAAATGACGTCTTAAAATCAGCTAAATCATAGTCCGAAAAACAAAACAAATTGCACCTAAGTTCTTAATATATTAATTTTTGACTTCCCAAAACTTAGAATGTCAAAAAAAATGAAACTTTTCGGGGCACGAAAATCCATCCCTGAAAAACGACGTCTTAAAATCAGCAAAAGCAGAGTCCGAAAAACAATACAAATGTCTCCTAAGTGATTAAAATATTATTTTTTGAATTCCCAAAACTTGAAATTTAAAAAAAAATGAAACTTCTCGGTGCACGAAAATCGAGCCCTGAAAAATGAAGTCTAAAAATCAGTAAAATCAATGTCCGAAAAACAAAACATATTGGTTCTAAGTGCTTCATATATAATCTTTTGACTTCCCAAAACTTAAAATGTCAAAAAAAATGAAACTTTTCGGGGCACGAAAATCGAGACCTGAAAAATGATGTCTTAAAATCAGCTAAATCAGAGTCTGAAAAACCAAACAAATTGCACCTAAGTGCTTAATATATTAATTTTTGACTTCCCAAAACTTAAAATGTCAAAAAAAATGAAATTTTTCGGGGCACGGAAATCCATCCATGAAAAACGACGTCTTAAAATCAGCAAAATCAGAGTCCGAAAAACAATACAAATGTCTCCTAAGTGCTTAATATATTATTTTTTGAATTCCCAAAACTTGAAATTTAAAAGAAAATGAAACTTCTCGGGGCACGAAAATCGAGCCCTGAAAAATGAAGTCTAAAAATCAGTAAAATCAATGTCCGAAAAACAAAACATATTGGTCCTAAGTGCTTCGTATATTGTTTTTTGATTTCCGAAAACTTAAAATGTCAAAAAAATGAAACTTTTCAGGGCACGAAAATCGAGCCCTAAAAAATGACGTCTTAAAATCTGCTAAATCAGAGTCCGAAAAACAATACAAATGTCTCCTAAGTGCTTAATATATTATTTTTTGAATTCCCAAAACTTGAAATTTAAAAAAAAATGAAACTTCTCGGTGCACGAAAATCGAGCCCTGAAAAATGAAGTCTAAAAATCAGTAAAATCCATGTCCGAAAAACAAACCACATTGGTTCTAAGTTCTTCATATATTATTTTTTGACTTCCAAAAACTTAAAATGTCAAACAAATTAAACTTTTCGGGGCACGAAATTCGAGCCCTGAAAAATGAAGTCTAAAAATCAGTAAAATCAATGTCCGAAAAATAAAACAAATTGGTCCTAAGTGCTTCATATACAATCTTTTGACTTCCCAAAACTTAAAATGTCAAAAAAAATGAAACTTTTCGGCGAACGAAAATCGAGACCTGAAAAATGATGTCTTAAAATCAGCTAAATCAGAGTCTGAAAAACAAAACAAATTGCACCTAAGTGCTTAATATATTAATTTTTGACTTCCTAAAACTTAAAATGTCAAAAAAAATGAAACTTTTCGGGGCACGGAAATCCATCCATGAAAAACGACGTCTTAAAATCAGCAAAATCAGTGTCCGAAAAACAATCCAAATGTCTCCTAAGTGCTTAATATATTATTTTTTGACTTCAGAAAACTTAAAATGTCAAAAAAAATGAAACTTTTCGGGGCACGAAAATCGAGCCCTGAAAAACGAAGTCTAAAAATCAGTAAAATCAATGTCCGAAAAACAAAACAAATTGGTTCTAAGTGCTTAATATATTATTTTTTGACTTCCCAAAAATTGAAATTTCAAAAAAAATGAAACTTTTCGGGGCACGAAAATCGAGCACAGAAAAACGAAGTCTAAAAATCAGTAAAATCAATGTCCGAAAAACAAAACAAATTGGTCCTAAGTGCTTCGTATATTGTTTTTTGACTTCCGAAAACTTAAAATGTCAAAAAAAATGAAACTTTTCAGGGCACGAAAATCGAGCCCTAAAAAATGACGTCTTAAAATCTGCTAAATCAGAGTCCGAAAAACAATACAAATGTCTCCTAAGTGCTTAATATATTATTTTTTGAATTCCCAAAACTTGAAATTTAAAAAAAAATGAAACTTCTCGGTGCACGAAAATCGAGCCCTGAAAAATGAAGTCTAAAAATCAGTAAAATCAATGTCCGAAAAACAAAACAAATTGGTTCTAAGTGCTTCATATATTATTTTTTGACTTCCCAAAACTTAAAATGTCAAAAAAATTAAACTATTCGGGGCACGAAATTCGAGCCCTGCAAAATGAAGTCTAAAAATCAGTAAAATCAATGTCCGAAAAATAAAACAAATTGGTCCTAAGTGCTTCATATATAATCTTTTGACTTCCCAAAACTTAAAATGTCAAAAAAAAATGAAACTTTTCGGGGCACGGAAATCCATCCATGAAAAACGACGTCCTAAAATCAGCAAAATCAGAGTCCGAAAAACAATACAAATGTCTCCTAAGTGCTGAATATATTATTTTTTGACTTCCCAAAACTTAAAATGTCAAAAAAAATGAAACTTTTCGTGGCACGAAAATCGAGCCCTGAAAAACCAAGTCTAAAAATCAGTAAAATCAATGTCCGAAAAACAAAACAAATTGGTCCTAAGTGCTTCATCTATTATTTTTTGACTTCCCAAAACTTAAAATGTCAAAAACATGACACTTTTCGGGGCACGAAAATCGAGCCATGAAAAATGACGTCTTAAAATCAGCTAAATCAGAGTCCGAAAAACAAAACAAATTGCACCTAAGTTCTTAATATATTAATTTTTGACTTCCCAAAACTTAAAATGTCAAAAAAAATGAAACTTTTCGGGGTACGAAAATCCATCCCTGAAAAACGACGTCTTAAAATCAGCAAAATCAGAGTCCGAAAAACAATACAAATGTCTCCTAAGTGATTAATATATTATTTTTTGAATTCCCAAAACTTGAAATTTAAAAAAAAATGAAACTTCTCGGGGCACGAAAATCGAGACCTGAAAAATGATGTCTTAAAATCAGCTAAATCAGAGTCTGAAAAACAAAAGAAATTGCACCAAAGTGCTTAATATATTAATTTTTGACTTCCCAAAACTTAAAATGTCAAAAAAAATGAAATTTTTCGGGGCACGGAAATCCATCCATGAAAAACAACGTCTTAAAATCAGCAAAATCAGAGTCCGAAAAACAATACAAATGTCTCCTAAGTGCTTAATATATTATTTTTTGAATTCCCAAAACTTGAAATTTAAAAAAAAATGAAACTTCTCGGGGCACGAAAATCGAGCCCTGAAAAATGAAGTCTAAAAATCAGTAAAATCAATGTCCGAAAAACAAAACATATTGGTCCTAAGTGCTTCGTATATTGTTTTTTGACTTCCGAAAACTTAAAATGTCAAAAAAAATGAAACTTTTCAGGGCACGAAAATCGAGCCCTAAAAAATGACGTCTTAAAATCTGCTAAATCAGAGTCCGAAAAACAATACAAATGTCTTCTAAGTGTTTAATATAGTTTTTTTTGATTTCCCAAAACTTGAAATTTAAAAAAAAATGAAACTTCTCGGTGCACGAAAATCGAGCCCTGAAAAATGAAGTCTAAAAATCAGTAAAATCAAAGTCCGAAAAACAAAACACATTAGTCCTAAGTCCTTCATATATTATTTTTTGACTTCCCAAAACTTAAAATGTCAAACAAATTAAACTTTTCGGGGCACGAAATTCGAGCCCTGAAAAATGAAGTCTAAAAATCAGTAAAATCAATGTCCGAAAAATAAAACAAATTGGTCCTAAGTGCTTCATATACAATCTTTTGACTTCCCAAAACTTAAAATGTCAAAAAAAATGAAACTTTTCGGCGAACGAAAATCGAGACCTGAAAAATGATGTCTTAAAATCAGCTAAATCATAGTCTGAAAAACAAAACAAATTGCACCTAAGTGCTTAATATATTAATTTTTGACTTCCTAAAACTTAAAATGTCAAAAAAAATGAAACTTTTCGGGGCACGGAAATCCATCCACGAAAAACGACGTCTTAAAATCAGCAAAATCAGTGTCCGAAAAACAATACAAATGTCTCCTAAGTGCTTAATATATTATTTTTTGACTTCAGAAAACTTAAAATGTCAAAAAAAATGAAACTTTTCGGGGCAAGAAAATCGAGTCCTGAAAAACGAAGTCTAAAAATCAGTAAAATCAATGTCCGAAAAACAAAACAAATTGGTCCTAAGCACTTAATATATTATTTTTTGACTTCCCAAAACTTGAAATTTCAAAAAAAATGAAACTTTTCGGGGCACGAAAATCGAGCCCAGAAAAAATAAGTCAAAAAATCAGTAAAATCAATGTCCGAAAAACAAAACAAATTGGTCCTAAGTGCTTCGTATATTGTTTTTTGACTTCCGAAAACTTAAAATGTCAAAAAAAATGAAACTTTTCAGGGCACGAAAATCGAGCCCTAAAAAATGACGTCTTAAAATCTGCTAAATCAGAGTCCGAAAAACAATACAAATGTCTCCTAAGTGCTTAATATATTATTTTTTGAATTCCCAAAACATGAAATTTAAAAAAAAATGAAACTTCTCGGTGCACGAAAATCGAGCCCTGAAAAATGAAGTCTAAAAATCAGTAAAATCAATGTCGGAAAAACAAAACAAATTGGTTCTAAGTGCTTCATATATTATTTTTTGACTTCCCAAAACTTAAAATGTCAAAAAAATTAAACTATTCGGGGCACGAAATTCGAGCCCTGAAAAATGAAGTCTAAAAATCAGTAAAATCAATGTCCGAAAAATAAAACAAATTGGTCCTAAGTGCTTCATATATAATCTTTTGACTTCCCAAAACTTAAGATGTCAAAAAAAAATGAAACTTTTCGGGGCACGGAAATCCATCCATGAAAAACGACGTCCTAAAATCAGCATAATCAGAGTCCGAAAAACAATACAAATGTCTCCTAAGTGCTTAATATATTATTTTTTGACTTCCCAAAACTTAAAATGTCAAAAAAAATGAAACTTTTCGTGGCACGAAAATCGAGCCCTGAAAAACCAAGTCTAAAAATCAGTAAAATCAATGTCCGAAAAACAAAACAAATTGGTCCTAAGTGCTTCATCTATTATTTTTTGACTTCCCAAAACTTAAAATGTCAAAAAAATGAAACTTTTCGGGGCACGAAAATCGAGCCATGAAAAATGACGTCTTAAAATCAGCTAAATCAGAGTCCGAAAAACAAAACAAATTGCACCTAAGTTCTTAATATATTAATTTTTGACTTCCCAAAACTTAAAATGTCAAAAAAAATGAAACTTTTCGGGGTACGAAAATCCATCCCTGAAAAACGACGTCTTAAAATCAGCAAAATCAGAGTCCGAAAAACAATACAAATGTCTCCTAAGTGATTAATATATTATTTTTTGAATTCCCAAAACTTGAAATTTAAAAAAAAATGAAACTTCTCGGGGCACGAAAATCGAGCCCTGAAAAATGAAGTCTAAAAATCAGTAAAATCAATGTCCGAAAAACAAAACATATTGGTTCTAAGTTCTTCATATATAATCTTTGGACTTCCAAAAACTTAAAATGTCAAAAAAATGAAACTTTTCGGGGCACGAAAATCGAGCCATGAAAAATGACGTCTTAAAATCAGCTAAATCAGAGTCCGAAAAACAAAACAAATTGCACCTAAGTTCTTAATATATTAATTTTTGACTTCCCAAAACTTAGAATGTCAAAAAAAATGAAACTTTTCGGGGCACGAAAGTCCTTCCCTGAAAAACGACGTCTTAAAATCAGCAAAATCAGGGTCCGAAAAACAATACAAATGTCTCCTAAGTGCTTAATATATTATTTTTTGAATTCCCAAAACTTGAAATTTAAAAAAAAATGAAACTTCTCGGGGCACGAAAATCGATCCCTGAAAAATGAAGTCTAAAAATCAGTAAAATCAATGTCCGAAAAACAAAACATATTGGTTCTAAGTGCTCCATATATTATTTTTTGACTTCCCAAAAATTAAAATGTCAAAAAAATGAAACTTTTCGGGGCACGAAAATCGAGCCCTGAAAAACGAAGTCTAAAAATCAGTAAAATCAATGTCCGAAAAACAAAACAAATTGGTCCTAAGTGCTTCATATATTATTTTTTGACTTCCCAAAAGTTAAAATGTCAAAAAAATAAAACTTTTCGGGGCACGAAAATCGAGCCATGAAAAATGACGTCTTAAAATCAGCTAAATCAGAGTCTGAAAAACAAAACAAATTGCACCTAAGTTCTTAATATATTAATTTTTGACTTCCCAAAATTAGAATGTCAAAAAAAATGAAACTTTTCGGGGCACGAAAATCCATCCCTGAAAAACGACGTCTTAAAATCAGCAAAATCAGAGGCCAAAAAACAATTCAAGTGTCTCCTAAGTGATTAAGATATAATTTTTTCAAATCCCAGAGTTTGAAATTTAAAAAAAAATGAACATTCGCGGGGCACGAAAATCGAGCCCTAAAAAATGAAGTCTAAAAATCAATAAAATCAATGTCCGAAAAACAAAACAAGTTGGTCCTAAGTGCTTCATATATTATTTTTTGACTTCCCAAAACTTAAAATGTCAAAAAAATGAAACTTTTCGGGGCACAAAAATCGAGACCTGAAAAATGACGTCTTAAAATCAGCAAAATCAGAGTCCGAAAAACAATACAAATGTCTCCTAAGTGATTAATATATTATTTTTTGAATTCCCAAAACTTGAAATTTAAAAAAAAATGAAACTTCTCGCGGCACGAAAATCGAGCCCTGAAAAATGAAGTCTAAAAATCAGTAAAATCAATGTCCGATAAACAAAACATTTTGGTTCTAAGTGCTTCATATATTATTTTTTGACTTCCCAAAACATAAAATGTCAAAAAAAATGAAACTTTTCGGGGCACGAAAATTGTGCCCTGAAAAACGAACTATAAAATTAAGTAAAATCAATGTCCGAAAAACAAAACAAATTGGTCCTAAGTGCTTCATATATTATTTTTTGATTTCCCAAAACTTAAAATGTCAAAAAAATGAAACTTTTCGGGGCACGAAAATCGAGCCATGAAAAATGACGTCTTAAAATCAGCAAAATCAGAGTCCGAAAAACAATACAAATGTCTCTTAAGTGCTTAATATATTATTTTTTGAATTCCCAAAACTTGAAATTTAAAAAAAAATGAAACTTCTCGGGGCACGAAAATCGAGCCCTGAAAAATGAAGTCTAAAAATCAATAAAATCAATGTCCGAAAAACAAAAATATTGGTTCTAAGTGCTTCATATATTATTTTTTGACTTCCCAAAACTTAAAATGTCAAAAAAAATGAAACTTTTCGGGGCACGAAAATCGAGCCCTGAAAAATGAAGTCTAAAAATCAGTAAAATCAATGTCCGAAAAATAAAACAAATTGGTCCTAAGTGCTTCATATATAATATTTTGACTTCCCAAAACTTAAAATGTCAAAAAAAATGAAACTTTTCGGGGCACGAAAATCCAGTCCTGAAAAATGACGTCTTAAAATCAGCTAAATCAGAGTCTGAAAAACAAAACAAATTGCACCTAAGTGCTTAATATATTAATTTTTGACTTCCCAAAACTTAAAATGTCAAAAAAAATGAAACTTTTCGGGGCACGGAAATCCATCCATGAAAAACGACGTCCTAAAATCAGAAAAATCAGAGTCCGAAAAACAATGCAAATGTCTCCTAAGTGCTTAATATATTATTTTTTGACTTCCCAAAACTTAAAATGTCAAAAAAAATGAAACTTTTCGGGGCACGAAAATCGAGCCCTTAAAAACGAAGTCTAAAAATCAGTAAAATCAATGTCCGAAAAACAAAACAAATTGGTCCTAAGTGCTTCATCTATTATTTTTTGACTTCCCAAAACTTAAAATGTCAAAAAAATGAAACTTTTCGGGGCACGAAAATCGAGCCATGAAAAATGACGTCTTAAAATCAGCTAAATCAGAGTCCGAAAAACAAAACAAATTGCACCTAAGTTCTTAATATATTAATTTTTGACTTCCCAAAACTTAGAATGTCAAAAAAAATGAAACTTTTCGGGGCACGAAAATCCATCCCTGAAAAACTACGTCTTAAAATCAGCAAAATCAGAGTCCGAAAAACAATACAAATGTCTCCTAAGTGATTAATATATTATTTTTTGAATTCCCAAAACTTGAAAGTCAAAAAAAAATGAATCTTATAGGGGCACGAAAATCGAGCCCTGAAAAATGAAGTCTAAAAATCAGTAAAATCAATGTCCGAAAAACAAAACAAATTGGTCCTAAGTGCTTCATATATTATTTTTTGACTTCCCAAAACTTAAAATGTCAAAAAAATGAAACTTTTCGGGGCACGAAAATCGAGCCATGAAAAATGACCTCTTAAAATCAGCTAAATCAGAGTTCGAAAAACAAAACAAATTGCACCTAAGTTCTTAATATATTAATTTTTGACTTCCCAAAATTAGAATGTCAAAAAAAATGAAACTTTTCGGGGCACGAAAATCCATCCCTGAAAAACGACGTCTTAAAATCAGCAAAATCAGAGTCCGAAAAACAATACAAATGTCTCCTAAGTGCTTAATATATTATTTTTTGAATTCCCAAAACTTGAAATTTAAAAAAAAATTAAACTTTTGGGGGCAAGAAAATCGAGTCCTGAAAAATGAAGTCTAAAAATCAGTAAAATCAATGTCCGAAAAACAAAACAAATTGGTCCTAAGTGCTTCATATATTATTTTTTGACTTCCCAAAACTTAAAATGTCAAAAAAATGAAACTTTTCGGGGCACGAAAATCGAGCCATGAAAAATGACGTCTTAAAATCAGCAAAATCAGAGTCCGAAAAACAATACAAATGTCTCCTAAGTGCTTAATATATTAATTTTTGAATTCCCAAAACTTGAAATTTAAAAAAAATGAAACTTCTCGCGGCACGAAAATCGAGCCCTGAAAAATGAAGTCTAAAAATCAGTAAAATCAATGTCCGAAAAACAAAACATTTTGGTTCTAAGTGCTTCATATATTATTTTTTGACATCCCAAAACTTAAAATGTCAAAAAAAATGAAACTTTTCGGGGCACGAAAATCGAGCCCTGAAAAACGAAGTCTAAAAATCAGTAAAATCAATGTCCGAAAAACAAAACAAATTGGTCCTAAGTGCTTCATATCTTATTTTTTGGCTTGACAAAACTGAGAATGTAAAAACAAATGAAAATTTTCGGGGCACGAAAATCGGGCCGTGACAAATGACGTCTTAAAATAAGCAAAATCAGAGTCCGAAAAACAAAACAAATGTCTCATAAGTGCTTAATATATTATTTTTTGAATTCCCAAAAAATGAAATTTAAAAAAAAATGAAACTTCTCGGGGCACGAAAATCGAGCCCTGAAAAATGAAGTCTAAAAATCAATAAAATCAATGTCCGAAAAACAAAACAAATTGGTCCTAAGTGCTTCATATATTATTTTTTGACTTCCCAAAACTTAAAATGTCAAAAAAATGAAACTTTTCGGGGCACGAAAATCGAGCCATGAAAAATGACGTCTTAAAATCAGCAAAATCAGAGTCCGAAAAACAATACAAATGTCTCCTAAGTGCTTAATATATTATTTTTTGAATTCCCAAAACTTGAAATTTAAAAAAAAATGAAACTTCTCGCGGCACGAAAATCGAGCCCTGAAAAATGAAGTCTAAAAATCAGTAAATTCAATGTCCGAAAAACAAAACATTTTGGTTCTAAGTGCTTCATATATTATTTTTTGACTTCCCAAAACTTAAAATGTCAAAAAAAATGAAACTTTTCGGGGCACGAAAATCGAGCCATGAAAAACGAAGTCTAAAAATCAGTAAACGCAAGTTCAGAAAAACAAAACAAATTGTTCCTAAGTTCTTCATATATTCTTTTTTGACTTCCCAAAATTTAAAGTGGCAAAAAAATGAAACTTTTCGGGGAACGAAAATCGAGCCATGAAAAATGACGGCTTAAAATCTGCTAAATCAGAGTCCGAAAAACAATACAAATGTTTCCTAAGTGCTTAATATATTATTTTTTGAATTCCCAAAACTTGAAATTTAAAAAAAAATGAAACTTCTCGGGGCACGAAAATCGAGCCCTGAAAAATGAAGTCTGAAAATCAGTAAAATCAATGTCCGAAAAACAAATCAAATTGGTTCTAAGTGCTTCATATATTATTTTTTGACTTCCCAAAACTTAAAATGTCAAAAAAATGAAACTTTTCGGGGCACGAAAATCGAGCCCTGAAAAATGAAGTCTAAAAATCAGTAAAATCAATGTCCGAAAAATAAAAGAAATTGGTCCTAAGTGCTTCATATATAATCTTTTGACTTCCCAAAACTTAAAATGTCAAAAAAAATGAACCTTTTCGGCGCACGAAAATCTAGACCTGAAAAATGATGTCTTAAAATCAGCTAAATCAGAGTCTGAAAAACAAAACAGATTGCACCTAAGTGCTTAATATATTAATTTTTGACTTCCCAAAACTTAAAATGTCAAAAAAAATGAAACTTTTCGGGGCACGGAAATCCACCCATGAAAAACGACGTCTTAAAATCAGCAAAATCAGAGTCCGAAAAACAATACAAATGTCTCCTAAGTGCTTAATATATTATTTTTTGACTTCAGAAAACTTAAAATGTCAAAAAAAATGAAACTTTTCGGGGCACGAAAATCGAGCCCTGAAAAACGAAGTCTAAAAATCAGTAAAATCAATGTCCGAAAAACAAAACAAATTGGTCCTAAGTGCTTAATATATTATTTTTTGACTTCCCAAAACTTGAAATTTAAAAAAAATGAAACTTTTCGGGGCACGAAAATCGAGCCATGAAAAATGAAGTCTTAAAATCAGCTAAATCAGAGTCCGAAAAACAAAACAAATTGCACCTAAGTTCTTAATATATTAATTTTTGACTTCCCAAAACTTAGAATGTCAAAAAAAATGAAACTATTCGGGGCACGAAAATCCATCCCTGAAAAACGACGTCTTAAAATCAGCAAAATCAGAGTCCGAAAAACAATACAAATGTCTCCTAAGTGATTAATATATTATTTTTTGAATTCCCAAAACTTGAAATTTAAAAAAAAATGAAACTTCTCGGGGCACGAAAATCGAGCCCTGAAAAATGAAGTCTAAATATCAGTAAAATCAATGTCCGAAAAACAAAACATATTGGTTCTAAGTGCTCCATATATTTTTTTTTTGCTTCCCGAAACGTAAAATGGCAAAAAAAAATAAACTTTTCGGGGGCACGAAAATCGAGCCCTGAAAAATGAAGTCTAAAAATCAGTAAAATCAATGTCCGAAAAACAAGACAAATTGGTCCTAAGTGCTTCATATAGTATTTTTTGACTTCCCAAAAATTAAAATGTCAAAAAAATGAAACTTTTCGGGGCACGAAAATCGAGCCATGAAAAATGACGTCTTAAAATCAGCTAAATCAGAGTCCGAAAAACAAAACAAATTGCACCTAAGTTCTTAATATATTAATTTTTGACTTCCCAAAACTTAGAATGTCAAAAAAAATGAAACTTTTCGGGGCACGAAAATCCTTCCCTGAAAAACGACGTCTTAAAATCAGCAAAATCAGAGTCCGAAAAACAATACAAATGTCTCCTAAGTGCTTAATATATTATTTTTTGAATTCCCAAAACTTGAAATTTAAAAAAAAATGAAACTTCTCGGGGCACGAAAATCGAGCCCTGAAAAATGAAGTCTACAAATCAGTAAAATCAATGTCCGAAAAACAAAACATATTGGTTCTCAGTGCTCCATATATTATTTTTTGACTTCCCAAAAATTAAAATGTCAAAAAAATGAAACTTTTCGGGGCACGAAAATCGAGCCCTGAAAAACGAAGTCTAAAAATCAGTAAAATCAATGTCCGAAAAACAAAACAAATTGGTCCTAAGTGCTTCATATATTATTTTTTGACTTCCCAAAACTTAAAATGTCAAAAAAATGAAACTTTTCGGGGCACGAAAATCGAGCCATGAAAAATGACGTCTTAAAATCAGCTAAATCAGAGTCCGAAAAACAAAACAAATTGCACCTAAGTTCTTAATATATTAATTTTTGACTTCCCAAAATTAGAATGTCAAAAAAAATGAAACTTTTCGGGGCACGAAAATCCATCCCTGAAAAACGACGTCTTAAAATCAGCAAAATCAGAGTCCGAAAAACAATACAAATGTCTACTAAGTGCTTAATATATTATTTTTTGAATTCCCAAAACTTGAAATTTAAAAAAAAAATGAAACTTTTCGGGGCAAGAAAATCGAGCCCTGAAAAATGAAGTCTAAAAATCAGTAAAATCAATGTCCGAAAAACAAAACAAATTGGTCCTAAGTGCTTCATATATTATTTTTTGACTTCCCAAAACTTAAAATGTCAAAAAAATGAAACTTTTCGGGGCACGAAAATCGAGCCATGAAAAATGACGTCTTAAAATCAGCAAAATCAGAGTCCGAAAAACAATACAAATGTCTCCTAAGTGCTTAATATATTATTTTTTGAATTCCCAAAACTTGAAATTTAAAAAAAATGAAACTTCTCGCGGCACGAAAATCGAGCCCTGAAAAATGAAGTCTAAAAATCAGTAAAATCAATGTCCGAAAAACAAAACATTTTGGTTCTAAGTGCTTCATATATTATTTTTTGACTTCCCAAAACTTAAAATGTCAAAAAAAAATGAAACTTTTCGGGGCACGAAAAACGAGCCCTGAAAAACGAAGTCTAAAAATCAGTAAAATCAATGTCCGAAAAACAAAACAAATTAGTCCTAAGTGCTTCATATATTATTTTTTGAATTCCCAAAACATAAAATGTCAAAAAAATGAAACTTTTTGAGGCACGGAAATCGAGCCATGAAAAATGACGTCTTAAAATCAGCAAAATCATAGTCCGAAAAACAATACAAATGTCTCTTAAGTGCTTAATATATTATTTTTTGAATTCCCAAAACTTGAAATTTAAAAAAAAATGAAACTTCTCGGGGCACGAAAATCGAGCCCTGAAAAATGAAGTCTAAAAATCAATAAAATCAATGTCCGAAAAACAAAACAAATTGGTCCTAAGTGCTTCATATATTATTTTTTGACTTCCCAAAACTTAAAATGTCAAAAAAATGAAACTTTTCGGGGCACGAAAATCGAGCCATGAAAAATGACGTCTTAAAATCAGCAAAATCAGAGTCCGAAAAACAATACAAATGTCTCCTAAGTGCTTAATATATTATTTTTTGAATTCCCAAAACTTGAAATTTAAAAAAAAATGAAACTTCTCGCGGCACGAAAATCGAGCCCTGAAAAATGAAGTCTAAAAATCAGTAAAATCAATGTCCGAAAAACAAAACATTTTGGTTCTAAGTGCTTCATATATTATTTTTTGACTTCCCAAAACTTAAAATGTCAAAAAAAATGGAACTTTTCGGGGCACGAAAATCGAGCCATGAAAAACGAAGTCTAAAAATCAGTAAAATCAATGTCCGAAAAACAAAACAAATTGGTCCTAAGTGCTTCATATATTATTTTTTGACTTCCCAAAACTTAAAATGTCAAAAAAATGAAACTTTTCGGGGCACGAAAATCGAGCCATGAAAAATGACGTCTTAAAATCAGCAAAATCAGAGTCCGAAAAACAATACAAATGTCTCTTAAGTGCTTAATATATTATTTTTTGAATTCCCAAAACTTGAAATTTAAAAAAAAATGAAACTTCTCGGGGCACGAAAATCGAGCCCTGAAAAATGAAGTCTAAAAATCAATAAAATCAATGTCCGAAAAACAAAAATATTGGTTCTAAGTGCTCCATATATTATTTTTTGACTTCCCAAAAATTAAAATGTCAAAAAAATGAAACTTTTCGGGGCACGAAAATCGAGCCCTGAAAAATGAAGTCTAAAAATCAGTAAAATCAATGTCCGAAAAATAAAACAAATTGGTCCTAAGTGCTTCATATATAATCTTTTGACTTCCCAAAACTTAAAATGTCAAAAAAAATGAAACTTTTCGGGGCACGAAAATCGAGACCTGAAAAATGATGTCTTAAAATCAGCTAAATCAGAGTCTGAAAAACAAAACAAATTGCACCTAAGTTCTTAATATATTAATTTTTGACTTCCCAAAATTAGAATGTCAAAAAAAATGAAACTTTTCGGGGCACGAAAATCCATCCCTGAAAAACGACGTCTTAAAATCAGCAAAATCAGAGTCCGAAAAACAATACAAATGTCTACTAAGTGCTTAATATATTATTTTTTGCATTACCAAAACTTGAAATTTAAAAAAAAATGAAACTTTTCGGGGCAAGAAAATCGAGCCCTGAAAAATGAAGTCTAAAAATCAGTAAAATCAATGTCCGAAAAACAAAACAAATTGGTCCTAAGTGCTTCATATATTATTTTTTGACTTCCCAAAACACAAACTCTCAAAAAAATGAAACGTTTCCGACCAAGAAAATCGAGCCATGAAAAATGACGTCTTAAAATCAGCAAAATCAGAGTCCGAAAAACAATACAAATGTCTCCTAAGTGCTTAATATATTATTTTTTGAATTCCCAAAACTTTAAATTTAAAACAAATGAAACTTCTCGCGGCACGAAAGGCGAGCCCTGAAAAATGAAGTCTAAAAATCAGTAAAATCAATGTCCGAAAAACAAAACATTTTGGTTCTAAGTGCTTCATATATTATTTTTTGACTTCCCAAAACTTAAAATGTCAAAAAAAAATGAAACTTTTCGGGGCACGAAAAACGAGCCCTGAAAAACGAAGTCTAAAAATCAGTAAAATCAATGTCCGAAAAACAAAACAAATTAGTCCTAAGTGCTTCATATATTATTTTTTGAATTCCCAAAACATAAAATGTCAAAAAAATGAAACTTTTCGGGGCACGAAAATCGAGCCATGAAAAATGACGTCTTAAAATCAGCAAAATCATAGTCCGAAAAACAATACAAATGTCTCTTAAGTGCTTAATATATTATTTTTTGAATTCCCAAAACTTGAAATTTAAAAAAAAATGAAACTTCTCGGGGCACGAAAATCGAGCCCTGAAAAATGAAGTCTAAAAATCAATAAAATCAATGTCCGAAAAACAAAACAAATTGGTCCTAAGTGCTTCATATATTATTTTTTGACTTCCCAAAACTTAAAATGTCAAAAAAATGAAACTTTTCGGGGCACGAAAATCGAGCCATGAAAAATGACGTCTTAAAATCAGCAAAATCAGAGTCCGAAAAACAATACAAATGTCTCCTAAGTGCTTAATATATTATTTTTTGAATACCCAAAACTTGAAATTTAAAAAAAAATGAAACTTCTCGCGGCACGAAAATCGAGCCCTGAAAAATGAAGTCTAAAAATCAGTAAAATCAATGTCCGAAAAACAAAACATTTTGGTTCTAAGTGCTTCATATATTATTTTTTGACTTCCCAAAACTTAAAATGTCAAAAAAAATGGAACTTTTCGGGGCACGAAAATTGAGCCATGAAAAACGAAGTCTAAAAATCAGTAAAATCAATGTCCGAAAAACAGAACAAATTGGTCCTAAGTGCTTCATATATTATTTTTTGACTTCCCAAAACTTAAAATGTCAAAAAAATGAAACTTTTCGGGGCACGAAAATCGAGCCATGAAAAATGACGTCTTAAAATCAGCAAAATCAGAGTCCGAAAAACAATACAAGTGTCTCGTAAGTGCTTAATATATTATTTTTTGAATTCGCAAAACTTGAAATTTAAAAAAAAATGAGAGTTCTCGGGGCGCGAACATCGAGCCCTGAAAAATGAAGTCTAAAAATCAATAAAATCAATGTCCGAAAAACAAAAATATTGGTTCTAAGTGCTCCATATATTATTTTTTGACTTCCCAAAAATTAAAATGTCAAAAAAATGAAACTTTTCGGGGCACGAAAATCGAGCCCTGAAAAATGAAGTCTAAAAATCAGTAAAATCAATGTCCGAAAAATAAAACAAATTGGTCCTAAGTGCTTCATATATAATATTTTGACTTCCCAAAACTTAAAATGTCAAAAAAAATGAAACTTTTCGGGGCACGAAAATCGAGACCTGAAAAATGATGTCTTAAAATCAGCTAAATCAGAGTCTGAAAAACAAAACAAATTGCACCTAAGTGCTTAATATATTAATTTTTGACTTCCCAAAACTTAAAATGTCAAAAAAAATGAAACTTTTCGGGGCACGGAAATCCATCCATGAAAAACGACGTCCTAAAATAAGCAAAATCAGAGTCCGAAAAACAATGCAAATGTCTCCTAAGTGCTTAATATATTATTTTTTGACTTCCCAAAACTTAAAATGTCAAAAAAAATGAAACTTTTCGGGGCACGAAAATCGAGTCCTTAAAAACGAAGTCTAAAAATCAGTAAAATCAATGTCCGAAAAACAAAACAAATTGGTCCTAAGTGCTTCATCTATTATTTTTTGACTTCCCAAAACTTAAAATGTCAAAAAAATTAAACTTTTCGGGGCACGAAAATCGAGCCATGAAAAATGACGTCTTAAAATCAGCTAAATCAGAGTCCGAAAAACAAAACAAATTGCACCTAAGTTCTTAATATATTAATTTTTGACTTCCCAAAACTTAGAATGTCAAAAAAAATGAAACTTTTCGGGGCACGAAAATCCATCCCTGAAAAACGACGTCTTAAAATCAGCAAAATCAGAGTCCGAAAAACAATACAAATGTCTCCTAAGTGATTAATATATTATTTTTTGAATTCCCAAAACTTGAAATTTAAAAAAAAATGAAACTTCTCGGGGCACGAAAATCGAGCCTTGAAAAATGAAGTCTAAAAATCAGTAAAATCAATGTCCGAAAAACAAAACATATTGGTTCTAAGTGCTTCATATATAATCTTTTGACTTCCCAAAACTTAAAATGTCAAAAAAAATGAAATTTTTCGGGGCACGAAAATCGAGACCTGAAAAATGATGTCTTAAAATCAGCTAAATCAGAGTCTGAAAAACCAAACAAATTGCACCGAAGTGTGTAAGATATAAATGTTTGACTTCCCGAAACTGAAAATGTCAAAAAAAAGGAAATTTTTCGGGGCACGGAAATCCATCCTTGAAAAACGACATCTTAAAATCAGCAAAATCAGAGTCCTAAAAACAATACAAATGTCTCCTAAGTGCTTAATATATTATTTTTTGAATTCCCAAAACTTTAAATTTAAAAAAAAATGAAACTTCTCGGGGCACGAAAATCGAGCCCTGAAAAATGTAGTCTAAAAATCAGTAAAATCAATGTCCGAAAAACAAAACATATTGGTTCTAAGTGCTCCATATATTATTTTTTGACTTCCCAAAAATTAAAATGTCAAAAAAATGAAACTTTTCGGGGCACGAAAATCGAGCCCTGAAAAACGAAGTCTAAAAATCAGTAAAATCAATGTCCGAAAAACAAAACAAATTGGTCCTAAGTGCTTCATATATTATTTTTTGACTTCCCAAAACTTAAAATGTCAAAAAAATGAAACTTTTCGGGGAACGAAAATCGAGCCATGAAAAATGGCCTCTTAAAATCAGCTAAATCAGAGTTCGAAAAACAAAACAAATTGCACCTAAGTTCTTAATATATTAATTTTTGACTTCCCAAAATTAGAATGTCAAAAAAAATGAAACTTTTCGGGGCACGAAAATCCATCCCTGAAAAACGACATCTTAAAATCAGCAAAATCAGAGTCCGAAAAACAATACAAATGTCTCCTAAGTGCTTAATATATTATTTTTTGAATTCCCAAAACTTGAAATTTAAAAAAAAAATGAAACTTTTCGGGGCAAGAAAATCGAGTCCTGAAAAATGAAGTCTAAAAATCAGTAAAATCAATGTCCGAAAAACAAAACAAATTGGTCCTAAGTGCTTCATATATTATTTTTTGACTTCCCAAAACTTAAAATGTCAAAAAAATGAAACTTTTCGGGGCACGAAAATCGAGCCTTGAAAAATGACGTCTTAAAATCAGCAAAATCAGAGTCCGAAAAACAATACAAATGTCTCCTAAGTGCTTAATATATTATTTTTTGAATTCCCAAAACTTGAAATGTCAAAAAAATGAAACTTTTCGGGGCACGAAAATCGAGCCATGAAAAATGACGTCTTAAAATCAGCAAAATCAGAGTCCGAAAAACAATACAAATGTCTCTTAAGTGCTTAATATATTATTTTTTGAATTCCCAAAACTTGAAATTTAAAAAAAAATGAAACTTCTCGGGGCACGAAAATCGAGCCCTGAAAAATGAAGTCTAAAAATCAATAAAATCAATGTCCGAAAAACAAAACAAATTGGTCCTAAGTGCTTCATATATTATTTTTTGACTTCCCAAAACTTAAAATGTCAAAAAAATGAAACTTTTCGGGGCACGAAAATCGAGCCATGAAAAATGACGTCTTAAAATCAGCAAAATCAGAGTCCGAAAAACAATACAAATGTCTCCTAAGTGCTTAATATATTATTTTTTGAATTCCCAAAACTTGAAATTTAAAAAAAAATGAAACTTCTCGCGGCACGAAAATCGAGCCCTGAAAAATGAAGTCTAAAAATCAGTAAAATCAATGTCCGAAAAACAAAACATTTTGGTTCTAAGTGCTTCATATATTATTTTTTGACTTCCCAAAACTTAAAATGTCAAAAAAAATGGAACTTTTCGGGGCACGAAAATCGAGCCATGAAAAACGAAGTCTAAAAATCAGTAAAATTAATGTCCGAAAAACAAAACAAATTGGTCCTAAGTGCTTCATATATTATTTTTTGACTTCCCGAAACTTAAAAGGCAAAAAAAATGAAACTTTTCGGGGCACGAAAATCGAGCCATGAAAAATGACGTCTTAAAATCAGCAAAATCAGAGTCCGAAAAACAATACAAATGTCTCTTAAGTGCTTAATATATTATTTTTTGAATTCCCAAAACTTGAAATTTAAAAAAAAATGAAACTTCTCGGGGCACGAAAATCGAGCCCTGAAAAATGAAGTCTAAAAATCAATAAAATCAATGTCCGAAAAACAAAAATATTGGTTCTAAGTGCTCCATATATTATTTTTTGACTTCCCAAAAATTAAAATGTCAAAAAAATGAAACTTTTCGGGGCACGAAAATCGAGCCCTGAAAAATGAAGTCTAAAAATCAGTAAAATCAATGTCCGAAAAATAAAACAAATTGGTCCTAAGTGCTTCATATATAATCTTTTGACTTCCCAAAACTTAAAATGTCAAAAAAAATGAAACTTTTCGGGGCACGAAAATCGAGACCTGAAAAATTATGTCTTAAAATCAGCTAAATCAGAGTCTGAAAAACAAAACAAATTGCACCTAAGTGCTTAATATATTAATTTTTGACTTCCCAAAACTTAAAATGTCAAAAAAAATGAAACTTTTCGGGGCACGGAAATCCATCCATGAAAAACGACGTCCTAAAATCAGCAAAATCAGAGTCCGAAAAACAATGCAAATGTCTCCTAAGTGCTTAATATATTATTTTTTGACTTCCCAAAACTTAAAATGTCAAAAAAAATGAAACTTTTCGGGGCACGAAAATCGAGCCCTTAAAAACGAAGTCTAAAAATCAGTAAAATCAATGTCCGAAAAACAAAACAAATTGGTCCTAAGTGCTTCATCTATTATTTTTTGACTTCCCAAAACTTAAAATGTCAAAAAAATTAAACTTTTCGGGGCACGAAAATCGAGCCATGAAAAATGACGTCTTAAAATCAGCTAAATCATAGTCCGAAAAACAAAACAAATTGCACCTAAGTTCTTAATATATTAATTTTTGACTTCCCAAAACTTAGAATGTCAAAAAAAATGAAACTTTTCGGGGCACGAAAATCCATCCCTGAAAAACGACGTCTTAAAATCAGCAAAATCAGAGTCCGAAAAACAATACAAATGTCTCCTAAGTGATTAATATATTATTTTTTGAATTCCCAAAACTTGAAATTTAAAAAAAAATGAAACTTCTCGGGGCACGAAAATCGAGCCCTGAAAAATGAAGTCTAAAAATCAGTAAAATCAATGTCCGAAAAACAAAACATATTGGTTCTAAGTGCTTCATATATAATCTTTTGACTTCCCAAAACTTAAAATGTCAAAAAAAATGAAATTTTTCGGGGCACGAAAATCGAGACCTGAAAAATGATGTCTTAAAATCAGCTAAATCAGAGTCTGAAAAACCAAACAAATTGCACCTAAGTGCTTAATATATTAATTTTTGACTTCCCAAAACTTAAAATGTCAAAAAAAATGAAATTTTTCGGGGCACGGAAATCCATCCATGAAAAACGACGTCTTAAAATCAGCAAAATCAGAGTCCGAAAAACAATACAAATGTCTCCAAAGTGCTTAATATATGATTTTTTGAATTCCCAAAACTTGAAATTTAAAAAAAAATGAAACTTCTCGGGGCACGAAAATCGAGCCCTGAAAAATGTAGTCTAAAAATCAGTAAAATCAATGTCCGAAAAACAAAACATATTGGTTCTAAGTGCTCCATATATTATTTTTTGACTTCCCAAAAATTAAAATGTCAAAAAAATGAAACTTTTCGGGGCACGAAAATCGAGCCCTGAAAAATGAAGTCTAAAAATCAGTATAATCAATGTCCGAAAAATAAAACAAATTGGTCCTAAGTGCTTCATATATTATTTTTTGACTTCCCAAAACTTAAAATGTCAAAAAAATGAAACTTTTCGGGGAACGAAAATCGAGCCATGAAAAATGGCCTCTTAAAATCAGCTAAATCAGAGTTCGAAAAACAAAACAAATTGCACCTAAGTTCTTAATATATTAATTTTTGACTTCCCAAAATTAGAATGTCAAAAAAAATGAAACTTTTCGGGGCACGAAAATCCATCCCTGAAAAACGACGTCTTAAAATCAACAAAATCAGAGTCCGAAAAACAATACAAATGTCTCCTAAGTGCTTAATATATTATTTTTTGAATTCCCAAAACTTGAAATTTAAAAAAAAAATGAAACTTTTCGGGGCAAGAAAATCGAGTCCTGAAAAATGAAGTCTAAAAATCAGTAAAATCAATGTCCGAAAAACAAAACAAATTGGTCCTAAGTGCTTCATATATTATTTTTTGACTTCCCAAAACTTAAAATGTCAAAAAAATGAAACTTTTCGGGGCACGAAAATCGAGCCATGAAAAATGACGTCTTAAAATCAGCAAAACCAGAGGCCGAAAAACAATACAAATGTCTCCTAAGTGCTTAATATATTATTTTTTGAATTCCCAAAACTTGAAATTTAAAAAAAATGAAACTTCTCGCGGCACGAAAATCGAGCCCTGAAAAATGAAGTCTAAAAATCAGTAAAATCAATGTCCGAAAAACAAAACATTTTGGTTCTAAGTGCTTCATATATTATTTTTTGACATCCCAAAACTTAAAATGTCAAAAAAAATGAAACTTTTCGGGGCACGAAAATCGAGCCCTGAAAAACGAAGTCTAAAAATCAGTAAAATCAATGTCCGAAAAACAAAACAAATTGGTCCTAAGTGCTTCATATATTATTTTTTGACTTCCCAAAACTTAAAATGTCAAAAAAATGAAACTTTTCGGGGCACGAAAATCGAGCCCTGAAAAATGACGTCTTAAAATCAGCTAAATCAGAGTCCGAAAAACAATACAAATGTCTCTTAAGTGCTTAATATATTATTTTTTGAATTCCCAAAACTTGAAATTTAAAAAAAAATGAAACTTCTCGGGGCACGAAAATCGAGCCCTGAAAAATGAAGTCTAAAAATCAATAAAATCAATGTCCGAAAAACAAAAATATTGGTTCTAAGTGCTTCATATATTATTTTTTGACTTCCCAAAACTTAAAATGTCAAAAAAAATGAAACTTTTCGGGGCACGAAAATCGAGCCCTGAAAAATGAAGTCTAAAAATCAGTAAAATCAATGTCCGAAAAATAAAACAAATTGGTCCTAAGTGCTTCATATATAATCTTTTGACTTCCCAAAACTTAAAATGTCAAAAAAAATGAAACTTTTCGGGGCACGAAAATCGAGACCTGAAAAATGATGTCTTAAAATCAGCTAAATCAGAGTCTGAAAAACAAAACAAATTGCACCTAAGTGCTTAATATATTAATTTTTGACTTCCCAAAACTTAAAATGTCAAAAAAAATGAAACTTTTCGGGGCACGGAAATCCAAATTGGTCCTAAGTGCTTCATATATTATTTTTTGAATTCCCAAAACTTAAAATGTCAAAAAAAATGAAACTTTTCGGGGCACGTAAGTCGAGCCGTGAAAAATGACGTCTAAACATCAGCAAAATCAGAGTCCGAAAAACAATACAAATGTCTCCTAAGTGCTTAATATATTAATTTTTGACTTCCCAAAACTTAAAATGTCAAAAAAAATGAAACTTTTCGGGGCACGGAAATCCATCCCTGAAAAATGACGTCTTAAAATCAGCAAAATCATAGTCCGAAAAACAAAACAAATGGCACCTAAGTGCTGAATATATTATTTTTTGACTTCCCAAAACTTTAAATTTTAAAAAAAATAAAACTTTTCGGGGCACGAAAAATCGAGCCCTGAAAAATGAAGTCTAAAAATCAGTAAAATCAATGTCCGAAAAACAAAACAAATTGGTCCTAAGTGCTTCATATATTATTTTTTGACTTCCCAAAACATAAAATGTCAAAAAAAATGAAACTTTTCGGGCCCGAAAATCGAGCCCTGAAAAATGAAGTCTACAAATCAGTAAAATAAATGTCCGAAAAACAAAACCAATTGGTCCTAAGTGCCTCATATATTATTTTTTGACTTCCCAAAACTTAAAATGTCAAAAAAAATGAAACTTTTCGGGGCACGAAAATCGAGCCCTGAAAAATGACGTCTTAAAATCAGCTAAATCATAGTCTGAAAAACAAAACAAATTGCACCTAAGTGCTTAATATATTAATTTTTGACTTCCCAAAACTTAAAATGTCAAAAAAAATGAAACTTTTCGGGGCACGAAAATCCATCCCTGAAAAACGACGTCTTAAAATCAGCAAAATCAGAGTCCGAAAAACAATACAAATGTCTCCTAAGTGCTTAATATATTATTTTTTGACTTCCCTAAACTTGAAATTTAAAAAAAAATGAAACTTTTCGGGACACGAAAATCGAGCCCTGAAAAATGAAGTCTAAAAATCAGTAAAATAAATGTCCGAAAAACAAAACAAATTGGTCCTAAGTGCTTCATATATTATTTTTTGACTTCCCAAAAATTAAAATGTCAAAAAAAATGAAACTTTTCTGGGCACGAAAATCGAGCCCTGAAAAATTACGTCTTAAAATCAGCTAAATCAGAGTCTGAAAAACAAAAGAAATTGCACCTAAGTGCTTAATATATTAATTTTTGACTTCCCAAAACTTAAAATGTCAAAAAAAATGAAACTTTTCGGGGCACGGAAATCCATCCCTGAAAAACGACGTCTTAAAATCAGCAAAATCATAGTCCGAAAAACAATACAAATGTCTCCTAAGTGCTTAATATATTATTTTTTGACTTCCCTAAACTTGAAATTTAAAAAAAAATAAAACTTTTCGGGGCACGAAAATCGAGCCCTGAAAAATGAACTCTAAAAATCAGCAAAATCAGAGTCCGAAAAACAATACAAATGTCTCCTAAGTGCTTAATATATTATTTTTTGACTTCCCAAAACTTGAAATTTTAAAAAAAATGAAACTTTTCGGGGCACGAAAATCGAGCCCTGAAAAATGAAGTCTAAAAATCAGTAAAATCAACGTCCGAAATACAAAACAAATTGGTCCTAAGTGCTTCATATATTATTTTTTGACTTCCCAAAACATAAAATGTCAAAAAAAATGAAACTTTTCGGGCACGAAAATCGAGCCCTGAAAAATGAACTCTAAAAATCAGTAAAATCAATGTCCGAAAAACAAAACAAATTGATCCTAAGTGCTTCATATATTATTTTTTGACTTCCCAAAACTTAAAATGTCAAAAAAAATGAAACTTTTCGGGGCACGAAAATCGAGCCCTGAAAAATGACGTCTTAAAATCAGCTAAATCAGAGTCTGAAAAACAAAAGAAATTGCACCTAAGTGCTTAATATATTAATTTTTGACTTCCCAAAACTTAAAATGTCAAAAAAAATGAAACTTTTCGGGTCACGGAAATCCATCCCAGAAAAACGACGTCTTAAAATCAGCAAAATCAGAGTCCGAAAAACAATACAAATGTCTCCTAAGTGCTTAATATATTATTTTTTGACTTCCCTAAACTTGAAATTTAAAAAAAAATGAAACTTTTCGGGGCACGAAAATCGAGCCCTGAAAAATGACGTCTTAAAATCAGCTAAATCAGAGTCTGAAAAACAAAACAAATTGCACCTAAGTGCTTAATATATTAATTTTTGACTTCCCAAAACTTAAAATGTCAAAAAAAATGAAACTTTTCGGGGCACGAAAATCCATCCCTGAAAAACGACGTCTTAAAATCAGCAAAATCAGAGTCCGAAAAACAATACAAATGTCTCCTAAGTGCTTAATATATTATTTTTTGACTTCCCTAAACTTGAAATTTAAAAAAAAATGAAACTTTTCGGGACACGAAAATCGAGCCCTGAAAAATGAAGTCTAAAAATCAGTAAAATAAATGTCCGAAAAACAAAACAAATTGGTCCTAAGTGCTTCATATATTATTTTTTGACTTCCCAAAAATTAAAATGTCAAAAAAAATGAAACTTTTCTGGGCACGAAAATCGAGCCCTGAAAAATTACGTCTTAAAATCAGCTAAATCAGAGTCTGAAAAACAAAAGAAATTGCACCTAAGTGCTTAATATATTAATTTTTGACTTCCCAAAACTTAAAATGTCAAAAAAAATGAAACTTTTCGGGGCACGGAAATCCATCCCTGAAAAACGACGTCTTAAAATCAGCAAAATCATAGTCCGAAAAACAATACAAATGTCTCCTAAGTGCTTAATATATTATTTTTTGACTTCCCTAAACTTGAAATTTAAAAAAAAATAAAACTTTTCGGGGCACGAAAATCGAGCCCTGAAAAATGAACTCTAAAAATCAGCAAAATCAGAGTCCGAAAAACAATACAAATGTCTCCTAAGTGCTTAATATATTATTTTTTGACTTCCCAAAACTTGAAATTTTAAAAAAAATGAAACTTTTCGGGGCACGAAAATCGAGCCCTGAAAAATGAAGTCTAAAAATCAGTAAAATCAACGTCCGAAATACAAAACAAATTGGTCCTAAGTGCTTCATATATTATTTTTTGACTTCCCAAAACATAAAATGTCAAAAAAATGAAACTTTTCGGGGCACGAAAATCGAGCCCTGAAAAATGAAGTCTAAAAATCAGTAAAATCAATGTCCGAAAAACAAAACAAATTGATCCTAAGTGCTTCATATATTATTTTTTGACTTCCCAAAACTTAAAATGTCAAAAAAAATGAAACTTTTCGGGGCACGAAAATCGAGCCCTGAAAAATGACGTCTTAAAATCAGCTAAATCAGAGTCTGAAAAACAAAAGAAATTGCACCTAAGTGCTTAATATATTAATTTTTGACTTCCCAAAACTTAAAATGTCAAAAAAAATGAAACTTTTCGGGTCACGGAAATCCATCCCAGAAAAACGACGTCTTAAAATCAGCAAAATCAGAGTCCGAAAAACAATACAAATGTCTCCTAAGTGCTTAATATATTATTTTTTGACTTCCCTAAACTTGAAATTTAAAAAAAAATGAAACTTTTCGGGGCACGAAAATCGAGCCCTGAAAAATGACGTCTTAAAATCAGCTAAATCAGAGTCTGAAAAACAAAACAAATTGCACCTAAGTGCTTAATATATTAATTTTTGACTTCCCAAAACCTAAAATGTCAAAAAAAATGAAACTTTTCGGGGCACGAAAATCCATACCTGAAAAACGACGTCTTAAAATCAGCAAAATCAGAGTCCGAAAAACAATACAAATGTCTCCTAAGTGCTTAATATATTATTTTTTGACTTCCCTGAACTTGAAATTTAAAAAAAATAAAACTTTTCGGGGCACGAAAAATCGAGCCCTGAAAAATGAAGTCTAAAAATCAGTAAAATCAATGTCCGAAAAACAAAACAAATTGGTCCTAAGTGCTTCATATATTATTTTTTGACTTACCAAAACTTAAAATGTCAAAAAAAATGAAACTTTTCGGGGCACGAAAGTCGAGCCGTGAAAAATGACGTCTTAAAATCAGCAAAATCAGAGTCCGAAAAACAATACAAATGTCTCCTAAGTGCTTAATATATTAATTTTTGACTTCCCAAAACTTAAAATGTCAAAAAAAATGAAACTTTTCGGGGCACGAAAATCCATCCCTGAAAAACGACGTCTTAAAATCAGCAAAATCAGAGTCCGAAAAACAATACAAATGTCTCCTAAGTGCTTAATATATTATTTTTTGACTTCCCAAAACTTGAAATTTTAAAAAAAATAAAACTTTTCGGGGAACGAAAAATCGAGCCCTGAAAAATGAAGTATAAAAATCAGTAAAATCAATGTCCGAAAAACAAAACAAATTGGTCCTAAGTGCTTCATATATTATTTTTTGACTTCCCAAAACATAAAATGTCAAAAAAAATGAAACTTTTCGGGCACGAAAATCGAGCCCTGAAAAATGAAGTCTAAAAATCAGTAAAATCAATGTCCGAAAAACAAAACAAATCGGACCTAAGTGCTTCATATATTATTTTTTGACGTCCCAAAACTTAAAATGTCAAAAAAAATGAAACTTTTCGGGGCACGAAAATCGAGCCCTGAAAAATGACGTCTTAAAATCAGCTAAATCATAGTCTGAAAAACAAAACAAATTGCACCTAAGTGCTTAATATATTAATTTTTGACTTCCCAAAACTTAAAATGTCAAAAAAAATGAAACTTTTCGGGGCACGAAAATCCATCCCTGAAAAACGACGTCTTAAAATCAGCAAAATAAGAGTCCGAAAAACAATACAAATGTCTCCTAAGTGCTTAATATATTATTTTTTGACTTCCCTAAACTTGAAATTTAAAAAAAAATGAAACTTTTCGGGACACGAAAATCGAGCCCTGAAAAATGAAGTCTAAAAATCAGTAAAATAAATGTCCGAAAAACAAAACAAATTGGTCCTAAGTGCTTCATATATTATTTTTTGACTTCCCAAAAATTAAAATGTCAAAAAAAATGAAACTTTTCTGGGCACGAAAATCGAGCCCTGAAAAATTACGTCTTAAAATCAGCTAAATCAGAGTCTGAAAAACAAAAGAAATTGCACCTAAGTGCTTAATATATTAATTTTTGACTTCCCAAAACTTAAAATGTCAAAAAAAATGAAACTTTTCGGGGCACGGAAATCCATC
The DNA here is from genome assembly GCA_034814905.1 of Penstemon davidsonii. Lineage (NCBI taxonomy): Eukaryota > Viridiplantae > Streptophyta > Magnoliopsida > Lamiales > Plantaginaceae > Penstemon > Penstemon davidsonii. Next base: position 89,875 of record JAYDYQ010002085.1, read on the forward strand.
CCTGAAAAACGACGTCTTAAAATCAGCAAAATCATAGTCCGAAAAACAATACAAATGTCTCCTAAGTGCTTAATATATTATTTTTTGACGTCCCAAAACTTGAAATTTAAAAAAAAATAAAACTTTTCGGGGCAAGAAAAATCGAGCCCTGAAAAATGAAGTCTAAAAATCAGTAAAATCAATGTCCGAAAAACAAAACAAATTGGTCCTAAGTGCTTCATATATTATTTTTTGACTTACCAAAACTTAAAATGTCAAAAAAAATGAAACTTTTCGGGGCACGAAAGTCGAGCCCTGAAAAATGACGTCTAAACATCAGCAAAATCAGAGTCCGAAAAACAATACAAATGTCTCCTAAGTGCTTAATATATTAATTTTTTACTTCCCAAAACTTAAAATGTCAAAAAAAATGAAACTTTTCGGGGCACGGAAATCCATATCTGAAAAACGACGTCTTAAAATCAGCAAAATCAGAGTCCGAAAAACAATACAAATGTCTCCTAAGTGCTTAATATATTATTTTTTGACGTCCCAAAACTTGAAATTTAAAAAAAAATAAAACTTTTCGGGGCACGAAAATCGAGCCCTGAAAAATGAAGTCTAAAAATCAGTAAAATCAATGTCCGAAAAACAAAACAAAGTGGTCCTAAGTGCTTCATATATTATTTTTTGACTTACCAAAACTTAAAATGTCAAAAAAAATGAAACTTTTCGGGGCACGAAAGTCGAGCCCTGAAAAATGACGTCTAAACATCAGCAAAATCAGAGTCCGAAAAACAATACAAATGTCTCCTAAGTGCTTAATATATTAATTTTTGACTTCCCAAAACGTGAAATGTCAAAAAAAATGAAACTTTTCGGGGCACGGAAATCCATCTCTGAAAAACGACGTCTTAAAATCAGCAAAATCAGAGTCCGAAAAACAATACAAATGTCTCCTAAGTGCTTAATATATTATTTTTTGACGTCCCAAAACTTGAAATTTAAAAAAAAATAAAACTTTTCGGGGCAAGAAAAATCGAGCCCTGAAAAATGAAGTCTAAAAATCAGTAAAATCAATGTCCGAAAAACAAAACAAATTGGTCCTAAGTGCTTCATATATTATTTTTTGACTTCCCAAAACTTAAAATGTCAAAAAAAATGAAACTTTTCGGGGCACGAAAGTCGAGCCCTGAAAAATGACGTCTAAACATCAGCAAAATCAGAGTCCGAAAAACAAAACAAATGGCTCCTAAGTGCTTAATGTATTATTTTTGAATTCCAAAAACTTAAAATGTCAAAAAAAATGAAACTTTTCGGGGCACGAAAATCCATCCCTGAAAAACGACATCTTAAAATCAGCAAAATAAGAGTCCGAAAAACAATACAAATGTCTCCTAAGTGCTTAATATATTATTTTTTGACTTCCCTAAACTTGAAATTTAAAAAAAAATGAAACTTTTCGGGGCACGAAGATCGAGCCCTGAAAAATGAAGTCTAAAAATCAGTAAAATAAATGTCCGAAAAACAAAACGAATTGGTCCTAAGTGCTTCATATATTATTTTTTGACTTCCCAAAACTTGAAATTTAAAAAAAATTAAACTTTTCGGGGCACGAAAATTGAGCCCTGAAAAATGAAGTCTAAAAATCAGTAAAATCAATGTCCGAAAAACAAAACAAATTGGTCCTAAGTGCTTCATATATTATTTTTTGACTTACCAAAACTTAAAATGTCAAAAAAAATGAAACTTTTCGGGGCACGAAAGACGAGCCCCTGAAAAATGACGTCTAAAAATCAGCAAAATCAGAGTCCGAAAAACAATACAAATGTCTCCTAAGTGCTTAATATATTAATTTTTGACTTCCCAAAACTTAAAATGTCAAAAAAAATGAAACTTTTCGGGGCACGGAAATCCATCCCTGAAAAACGACGTCTTAAAATCAGCAAAATCATAGTCCGAAAAACAATACAAATGTCTCCTAAGTGCTTAATATATTATTTTTTGACGTCCCAAAACTTGAAATTTAAAAAAAAATAAAACTTTTCGGGGCACGAAAAATCGAGCCCTGAAAAATGAAGTCTAAAAATCAGTAAAATCAATGTCCGAAAAACAAAACAAATTGGTCCTAAGTGCTTCATATATTATTTTTTGACTTACCAAAACTTAAAATGTCAAAAAAAAATGAAACTTTTCGGGGTCCGAAAATTGAGCCCTGAAAAATGACGTCTAAAAATCAGCTAAATCAGAGTCCGAAAAGCAATACAAATTGCACCTAAGTGCTTAATATATTAATTTTTGACTTCCCAAAACTTAAAATGTCAAAAAAAGTGAAACTTTTCGGGGCACGAAAATCCATCCCTGAAAAACGACGTCTTAAAATCAGCAAAATAAGAGTCCGAAAAACAATACAAATGTCTCCTAAGTGCTTAATATATTATTTTTTGACTTCCCTAAACTTGAAATTTAAAAAAAAATGAAACTTTTCGGGACACGAAAATCGAGCCCTGAAAAATGAAGTCTAAAAATCAGTAAAATCAATGTCCGAAAAACAAAACAAATTGGTTCTAAGTGCTTCATATTTTATTTTTTGACTTCCCAAAACTTAAAATGTCAAAAAAAATAAAACTTTTCGGGGCACGAAAATCGAGCCCTGAAAAATGAAGTCTAAAAATCAGTAAAATCAATGTCCGAAAAACAAAACAAATTGGTCCTAAGTGCTTCATATATTATTTTTGACTTACCAAAACTTAAAATGTCAAAAAAAATGAAACTTTTCGGGGCACGTAAGTCGAGCCGTGAAAAATGACGTCTAAACATCAGCAAAATCAGAGTCCGAAAAACAATATAAATGTCTCCTAAGTGCGTAATATATTAATTTTTGACTTCCCAAAACTTAAAATGTCAAAAAAAAAGAAACTTTTCGGGGCACGGAAATGCATCCCTGAAAAACGGCTTCTTAAATGCAGCAAAATCTGCGGCCGAAAAACAATACAAATGTCTCCTAAGTGCTTAATATATTATTTTTTGACTTCCCAAAACTTGAAATTTTAAAAAAAAATAAAACTTTTCGGGGCACGAAAAATCGAGCCCTGAAAAATGAAGTCTAAAAATCAGTAAAATCAATGTCCGAAAAACAAAACAAATTGGTCCTAAGTGCTTCATATATTATTTTTTGACTTCCCAAAACTTAAAATTTAAAAAAAAAATAAAACTTTTCGGGCACGAAAATCGAGCCCTGAAAAATGAAGTCTAAAAATCAGTAAAATCAATGTCCGAAAAACAAAACAAATTGGTCCTAAGTGCTTCATATATTATTTTTTGACGTCCCAAAACTTAAAATGTCAAAAAAAATGAACCTTTTTGGGGCACGAAAACCGAGCCCTGAAAAATGACGTCTTAAAATCAGCTAAATCATAGTCTGAAAAACAAAACAAATTGCACCTAAGTGCTTAATATATTAATTTTTGACTTCCCAAAACTTAAAATGTCAAAAAAAATGAAACTTTTCGGGGCACGAAAATCCATCCCTGAAAAACGACGTCTTAAAATCAGCAAAATCAGAGTCCGAAAAACAATACAAATGTCTCCTAAGTGCTTAATATATTATTTTTTGACTTCCCTAAACTTGAAATTTAAAAAAAAATGAAACTTTTCGGGACACGAAAATCGAGCCCTGAAAAATGAAGTCTAAAAATCAGTAAAATAAATGTCCGAAAAACAAAACAAATTGGTCCTAAGTGCTTCATATATTATTTTTTGACTTCCCAAAAATTAAAATGTCAAAAAAAATGAAACTTTTCTGGGCACGAAAATCGAGCCCTGAAAAATTACGTCTTAAAATCAGCTAAATCAGAGTCTGAAAAACAAAAGAAATTGCACCTAAGTGCTTAATATATTAATTTTTGACTTCCCAAAACTTAAAATGTCAAAAAAAATGAAACTTTTCGGGGCACGGAAATCCATCCCTGAAAAACGACGTCTTAAAATCAGCAAAATCATAGTCCGAAAAACAATACAAATGTCTCCTAAGTGCTTAATATATTATTTTTTGACTTCCCTAAACTTGAAATTTAAAAAAAAATAAAACTTTTCGGGGCACGAAAATCGAGCCCTGAAAAATGAACTCTAAAAATCAGCAAAATCAGAGTCCGAAAAACAATACAAATGTCTCCTAAGTGCTTAATATATTATTTTTTGACTTCCCAAAACTTGAAATTTTAAAAAAAATGAAACTTTTCGGGGCACAAAAATCGAGCCCTGAAAAATGAAGTCTAAAAATCAGTAAAATCAACGTCCGAAATACAAAACAAATTGGTCCTAAGTGCTTCATATATTATTTTTTGACTTCCCAAAACATAAAATGTCAAAAAAATGAAACTTTTCGGGGCACGAAAATCGAGCCCTGAAAAATGAAGTCTAAAAATCAGTAAAATCAATGTCCGAAAAACAAAACAAATTGATCCTAAGTGCTTCATATATTATTTTTTGACTTCCCAAAACTTAAAATGTCAAAAAAAATGAAACTTTTCGGGGCACGAAAATCGAGCCCTGAAAAATGACGTCTTAAAATCAGCTAAATCAGAGTCTGAAAAACAAAAGAAATTGCACCTAAGTGCTTAATATATTAATTTTTGACTTCCCAAAACTTAAAATGTCAAAAAAAATGAAACTTTTCGGGTCACGGAAATCCATCCCAGAAAAACGACGTCTTAAAATCAGCAAAATCAGAGTCCGAAAAACAATACAAATGTCTCCTAAGTGCTTAATATATTATTTTTTGACTTCCCTAAACTTGAAATTTAAAAAAAAATGAAACTTTTCGGGGCACGAAAATCGAGCCCTGAAAAATGACGTCTTAAAATCAGCTAAATCAGAGTCTGAAAAACAAAACAAATTGCACCTAAGTGCTTAATATATTAATTTTTGACTTCCCAAAACCTAAAATGTCAAAAAAAATGAAACTTTTCGGGGCACGAAAATCCATACCTGAAAAACGACGTCTTAAAATCAGCAAAATCAGAGTCCGAAAAACAATACAAATGTCTCCTAAGTGCTTAATATATTATTTTTTGACTTCCCTGAACTTGAAATTTAAAAAAAATAAAACTTTTCGGGGCACGAAAAATCGAGCCCTGAAAAATGAAGTCTAAAAATCAGTAAAATCAATGTCCGAAAAACAAAACAAATTGGTCCTAAGTGCTTCATATATTATTTTTTGAGATACCCAAACTTAAAAATTCAAAAAAAATGAAACTTTTCGGGGCACGAAAATCGAGCCCTGAAAAATGACGTCTAAAAATCAGCAAAATCAGAGTCCGAAAAACAATACAAATGTCTCCTAAGTGCTTAATATATTAATTTTTGACTTCCAAAATTTAAAATGTCAAAAAAAATGAAACTTTTCGGGGCACGGAAATCCATCCCTGAAAAACGACGTCTTAAAATCAGCAAAATCAGAGTCCGAAAAACAATACAAATGTCTCCTAAGTGCTTAATATATTATTTTTTGACTTCCCAAAACTTGAAATTTTAAAAAAAATAAAACTTTTCGGGGCACGAAAAATCGAGCCCTGAAAAATGAAGTCTAAAAATCAGTAAAATCAATGTCCGAAAAACAAAACAAATTGGTCCTAAGTGCTTCATATATTATTTTTTGACTTCCCAAAACATAAAATGTCAAAAAAAATGAAACTTTTCGGGCACGAAAATCGAGCCCTGAAAAATGAAGTCTAAAAATCAGTAAAATCAATGTCCGAAAAACAAAACAAATCGGACCTAAGTGCTTCATATATTATTTTTTGACGTCCCAAAACTTAAAATGTCAAAAAAAATGAAACTTTTCGGGGCACGAAAATCGAGCCCTGAAAAATGACGTCTTAAAATCAGCTAAATCATAGTCTGAAAAACAAAACAAATTGCACCTAAGTGCTTAATATATTAATTTTTGACTTCCCAAAACTTAAAATGTCAAAAAAAATGAAACTTTTCGGGGCACGAAAATCCATCCCTGAAAAACGACGTCTTAAAATCAGCAAAATAAGAGTCCGAAAAACAATACAAATGTCTCCTAAGTGCTTACTATATTATTTTTTGACTTCCCTAAACTTGAAATTTAAAAAAAAATGAAACTTTTCGGGACACGAAAATCGAGCCCTGAAAAATGAAGTCTAAAAATCAGTAAAATAAATGTCCGAAAAACAAAACAAATTGGTCCTAAGTGCTTCATATATTATTTTTTGACTTCCCAAAAATTAAAATGTCAAAAAAAATGAAACTTTTCTGGGCACGAAAATCGAGCCCTGAAAAATTACGTCTTAAAATCAGCTAAATCAGAGTCTGAAAAACAAAAGAAATTGCACCTAAGTGCTTAATATATTAATTTTTGACTTCCCAAAACTTAAAATGTCAAAAAAAATGAAACTTTTCGGGGCACGAAAATCCATCCCTGAAAAACGACGTCTTAAAATCAGCAAAATCATAGTCCGAAAAACAATACAAATGTCTCCTAAGTGCTTAATATATTATTTTTTGACGTCCCAAAACTTGAAATTTAAAAAAAAATAAAACTTTTCGGGGCAAGAAAAATCGAGCCCTGAAAAATGAAGTCTAAAAATCAGTAAAATCAATGTCCGAAAAACAAAACAAATTGGTCCTAAGTGCTTCATATATTATTTTTTGACTTACCAAAACTTAAAATGTCAAAAAAAATGAAACTTTTCGGGGCACGAAAGTCGAGCCCTGAAAAATGACGTCTAAACATCAGCAAAATCAGAGTCCGAAAAACAATACAAATGTCTCCTAATTGCTTAATATATTAATTTTTGACTTCCCAAAACTTAAAATGTCAAAAAAAATGAAACTTTTCGGGGCACGGAAATCCATATCTGAAAAACGACGTCTTAAAATCAGCAAAATCAGAGTCCGAAAAACAATACAAATGTCTCCTAAGTGCTTAATATATTATTTTTTGACGTCCCAAAACTTGAAATTTAAAAAAAAATAAAACTTTTCGGGGCACGAAAATCGAGCCCTGAAAAATGAAGTCTAAAAATCAGTAAAATCAATGTCCGAAAAACAAAACAAACTGGTCGTAAGTGCTTCATATATTATTTTTTGACTTACCAAAACTTAAAATGTCAAAAAAAATGAAACTTTTCGGGGCACGAAAGTCGAGCCCTGAAAAATGACGTCTAAACATCAGCAAAATCAGAGTCCGAAAAACAATACAAATGTCTCCTAAGTGCTTAATATATTAATTTTTGACTTCCCAAAACTTAAAATGTCAAAAAAAATGAAACTTTTCGGGGCACGGAAATCCATCTCTGAAAAACGTCGTCTTAAAATCAGCAAAATCAGAGTCCGAAAAACAATACAAATGTCTCCTAAGTGCTTAATATATTATTTTTTTACGTCCCACAACTTGAAATTTAAAAAAAAATAAAACTTTTCGGGGCAAGAAAAATCGAGCCCTGAAAAATGAAGTCTAAAAATCAGTAAAATCAATGTCCGAAAAACAAAACAAATTGGTCCTAAGTGCTTCATATATTATTTTTTGACTTACCAAAACTTAAAATGGCAAAAAAAATGAAACTTTTCGGGGCACGAAAGTCGAGCCCTGAAAAATGACGTCTAAACATCAGCAAAATCAGAGTCCGAAAAACAATACAAATGTCTCCTAAGTGCTGAATATATTAAATTTTGACTTCCCAAAACTTAAAATGTCAAAAAAAATGAAACTTTTCGGGGCACGGAAATCCATATCTGAAAAACGACGTCTTAAAATCAGCAAAATCAGAGTCCGAAAAACAATACAAATGTCTCCTAAGTGCTTAATATATTATTTTTTGACGTCCCAAAACTTGAAATTTAAAAAAAAATAAAACTTTTCGGGGCACGAAAATCGAGCCCTGAAAAATGAAGTCTAAAAATCAGTAAAATCAATGTCCGAAAAACAAAACAAAGTGGTCCTAAGTGCTTCATATATTATTTTTTGACTTACCAAAACTTAAAATGTCAAAAAAAATGAAACTTTTCGGGGCACGAAAGTCGAGCCCTGAAAAATGACGTCTAAACATCAGCAAAATCAGAGTCCGAAAAACAATACAAATGTCTCCTAAGTGCTTAATATATTAATTTTTGACTTCCCTAAACTTAAAATGTCAAAAAAAATGAAACTTTTCGGGGCACGGAAATCCAGCTCTGAAAAACGACGTCTTAAAATCAGCAAAATCAGAGTCCGAAAAACAATACAAATGTCTCCTAAGTGCTTAATATATTATTTTTTGACGTCCCAAAACTTGAAATTTAAAAAAAAATAAAACTTTTCGGGGCACGAAAAATCGAGCCCTGAAAAATGAAGTCTAAAAATCAGTAAAATCAATGTCCGAAAAACAAAACAAATTGGTCCTAAGTGCTTCATATATTATTTTTTGACTTCCCAAAACTTAAAATGTCAAAAAAAAATGAAACTTTTCGGGGCACGAAAATCGAGCCCTGAAAAATGACGTCTTAAAATCAGCTAAATCATAGTCTGAAAAACAAAACAAATTGCACCTAAGTGCTTAATATATTAATTTTTGACTTCCCAAAACTTAAAATGTCAAAAAAAATGAAATTTTTCGGGGCACGAAAATCCAGCCCTGAAAAACGACGTCTTAAAATCAGCAAAATCAGAGTCCGAAAAACAATACAAATGTCTCCTAAGTGCTTAATATATTATTTTTTGACTTCCCTAAACTTGAAATTTAAAAAAAAATGAAACTTTTCGGGACACGAAAATCGAGCCCTGAAAAATGAAGTCTAAAAATCAGTAAAATAAATGTCCGAAAAACAAAACAAATTGGTCCTAAGTGCTTCATATATTATTTTTTGACTTCCCAAAACTTGAAATTTAAAAAAAATTAAACTTTTCGGGGCACGAAAATTGAGCCCTGAAAAATGAAGTCTAAAAATCAGTAAAATTAATGTCCGAAAAACAAAACAAATTGGTCCTAAGTGCTTCATATATAATTTTTTGACTTCCCAAAACTTAAAATGTCAAAAAAAAATGAAACTTTTCGGGGTCCGAAAATTGAGCCCTGAAAAATGACGTCTAAAAATCAGCAAAATCAGATTCCGAAAAGCAATACAAATTGCACCTAAGTGCTTAATATATTAATTTTTGACTTCCCAAAACTTAAAATGTCAAAAAAAATGAAACTTTTCGGGGCACGAAAATCCATCCCTGAAAAACGACGTCTTAAAATCAGCAAAATCAGAGTCCGAAAAACAATACAAATGTCTCCTAAGTGCTTAATATATTATTTTTTGACTTCCCTAAACTTGAAATTTAAAAAAAAATGAAACTTTTCGGGACACGAAAATCGAGCCCTGAAAAATGAAGTCTAAAAATCAGTAAAATCAATGTCCGAAAAACAAAACAAATTGGTTCTAAGTGCTTCATATTTTATTTTTTGACTTCCCAAAACTTAAAATGTCAAAAAAAATGAAACTTTTCGGGGCACGAAAATCGAGCCCTGAAAAATGAAGTCTAAAAATCAGTAAAATCAATGTCCGAAAAACAAAACAAATTGGTCCTAAGTGCTTCATATATTATTTTTGACTTACCAAAACTTAAAATGTCAAAAAAAATGAAACTTTTCGGGGCACGTAAGTCGAGCCGTGAAAAATGACGTCTAAACATCAGCAAAATCAGAGTCCGAAAAACAATACAAATGTCTCCTAAGTGCTTAATATATTAATTTTTGACTTCCCAAAACTTAAAATGTCAAAAAAAATGAAACTTTTCGGGGCACGGAAATCCATCCCTGAAAAACGACGTCTTAAAATCAGCAAAATCAGAGTCCGAAAAACAATACAAATGTCTCCTAAGTGCTTAATATATTATTTTTTGACTTCCCAAAACTTGAAATTTTAAAAAAAATAAAACTTTTCGGGGCACGAAAAATCGAGCCCTGAAAAATGAAGTCTAAAAATCAGTAAAATCAATGTCCGAAAAACAAAACAAATTGGTCCTAAGTGCTTCATATATTATTTTTTGACTTCCCAAAACATAAAATGTCAAAAAAAATGAAACTTTTCGGGCACGAAAATCGAGCCCTGAAAAATGAAGTCTAAAAATCAGTAAAATCAATGTCCGAAAAACAAAACAAATTGGACCTAAGTGCTTCATATATTGTATTTTGACGTCCCAAAACAGAAAATGTCAAAAAAAATGAAACTTTTCGGGCACGAAAATCCATCCCTGAAAAATGACGTCTTAAAATCAGCTAAATCATAGTCTGAAAAACAAAACAAATAGCACCTAAGTGCTTAATATATTAATTTTTGACTTCCCAAAACTTAAAATGTCAAAAAAAATGAAACTTTTCGGGGCACGAAAATCCATCCCTGAAAAACGACGTCTTAAAATCAGCAAAATCAGAGTCCGAAAAACAATACAAATGTCTCCTAAGTGCTTAATATATTATTTTTTGACTTCCCTAAACTTGAAATTTAAAAAAAAATGAAACTTTTAGGGATAAGAAAATCCAGCACAGAAAAATGAAGTCTAAAAATCAATAAAATAAATGTCCGAAAAACAAAACAAATTGGTCCTAAGTGCTTCATATATTATTTTTTGACTTCCCAAAAATTAAAATGTCAAAAAAAATGAAACTTTTCTGGGCACGAAAATCGAGCCCTGAAAAATTACGTCTTAAAATCAGCTAAATCAGAGTCTGAAAAACAAAAGAAATTGCACCTAAGTGCTTAATATATTAATTTTTGACTTCCCAAAACTTAAAATGTCAAAAAAAATGAAACTTTTCGGGGCACGGAAATCCATCCCTGAAAAACGACGTCTTAAAATCAGCAAAATCATAGTCCGAAAAACAATACAAATGTCTCCTAAGTGCTTAATATATTATTTTTTGACTTCCCTAAACTTGAAATTTAAAAAAAAATAAAACTTTTCGGGGCACGAAAATCGAGCCCTGAAAAATGAACTCTAAAAATCAGCAAAATCAGAGTCCGAAAAACAATACAAATGTCTCCTAAGTGCTTAATATATTATTTTTTGACTTCCCAAAACTTGAAATTTTAAAAAAAATGAAACTTTTCGGGGCACGAAAATCGAGCCCTGAAAAATGAAGTCTAAAAATCAGTAAAATCAACGTCCGAAATACAAAACAAATTGGTCCTAAGTGCTTCATATATTATTTTTTGACTTCCCAAAACATAAAATGTCAAAAAAATGAAACTTTTCGGGGCACGAAAATCGAGCCCTGAAAAATGAAGTCTAAAAATCAGTAAAATCAATGTCCGAAAAACAAAACAAATTGATCCTAAGTGCTTCATATATTATTTTTTGACTTCCCAAAACTTAAATGTTTAAAAAAAATAAAACTTTTCGGGGCACGAAAAATCGAGCCCTGAAAAATGAAGTCTAAAAATCAGTAAAATCAATGTCCGAAAAACAAAACAAATTGGTCCTAAGTGCTTCATATATTATTTTTTGACTTCCCAAAACATAAAATGTCAAAAAAAATGAAACTTTTCGGGCACGAAAATCGAGCCCTGAAAAACGAAGGCTAAAAATCAGTAAAATCAATGTCCGAAAAACAAAACAAATCGGACCTAAGTGCTTAATATATTATTTTTTGACGTCCCAAAACTTAAAATGTCAAAAAAAATGAAACTTTTCGGGGCACGAAAATCGAGCCCTGAAAAATGACGTCTTAAAATCAGCTAAATCATAGTCTGAAAAACAAAACAAATTGCACCTAAGTGCTTAATATATTAATTTTTGACTTCCCAAAACTTAAAATGTCAAAAAAAATGAAACTTTTCGGGGCACGAAAATCCATCCCTGAAAAACGACGTCTTAAAATCAGCAAAATAAGAGTCCGAAAAACAATACAAATGTCTCCTAAGTGCTTAATATATTATTTTTTGACTTCCCTAAACTTGAAATTTAAAAAAAATGAAACTTTTCGGGACACGAAAATCGAGCCCTGAAAAGTGAAGTCTAAAAATCAGTAAAATAAATGTCCGAAAAACAAAACAAATTGGTCCTAAGTGCTTCATATATTATTTTTTTGACTTCCCAAAAATTAAAATGTCAAAAAAAATGAAACTTTTCTGGGCACGAAAATCGAGCCCTGAAAAATTACGTCTTAAAATCAGCTAAATCAGAGTCTGAAAAACAAAAGAAATTGCACCTAAGTGCTTAATATATTAATTTTTGACTTCCCAAAACTTAAAATGTCAAAAAAAATGAAACTTTTCGGGGCACGGAAATCCATCCCTGAAAAACGACGTCTTAAAATCAGCAAAATCATAGTCCGAAAAACAATACAAATGTCTCCTAAGTGCTTAATATATTATTTTTTGACGTCCCAAAACTTGAAATTTAAAAAAAAAATAAACCTTTTCGGGGCAAGAAAAATCGAGCCCTGAAAAATGAAGTCTAAAAATCAGTAAAATCAATGTCCGAAAAACAAAACAAATTGGTCCTAAGTGCTTCATATATTATTTTTTGACTTACCAAAACTTAAAATGTCAAAAAAAATGAAAATTTTAGGGGAACGAAAGTCGAGCCCTGAAAAATGACGTCTAAACATCAGCAAAATCAGAGTCCGAAAAACAATACAAATGTCTCCTAAGTGCTTAATATATTAATTTTTGACTTCCCAAAACTTAAAATGTCAAAAAAAATGAAACTTTTCGGGGCACGGAAATCCATATCTGAAAAACGACGTCTTAAAATCAGCAAAATCAGAGTCCGAAAAACAATACAAATGTCTCCTAAGTGCTTAATATATTATTTTTTGACGTCCCAAAACTTGAAATTTAAAAAAAAATAAAACTTTTCGGGGCACGAAAATCCAGGCCTGAAAAATGAAGGCGAAAAATCGTTAAACTCAATCTCCGAAAAACAAAACAAAGTGGTCCTAAGTGCTTCATATATTATTTTTTGACTTACCAAAACTTAAAATGTCAAAAAAAATGAAACTTTTCGGGGCACGAAAGTCGAGCCCTGAAAAATGACGTCTAAACATCAGCAAAATCAGAGTCCGGAAAACAATACAAATGTCTCCTAAGTGCTTAATATATTAATTTTTGACTTCCCAAAACTTAAAATGTCAAAAAAAATGAAACTTTTCGGGGCACGGAAATCCAGCTCTGAAAAACGACGTCTTAAAATCAGCAAAATCAGAGTCCGAAAAACAATACAAATGTCTCCTAAGTGCTTAATATATTATTTTTTGACGTCCAAAAACTTGAAATTTAAAAAAAAATAAAACTTTTCGGGGCAAGAAAAATCGAGCCCTGAAAAATGAAGTCTAAAATCAGTAAAATCAATGTCCGAAAAACAAAACAAATTGGTCCTAAGTGCTTCATATATTATTTTTTGACTTACCAAAACTTAAAATGTCAAAAAAAATGAAACTTTTCGGGGCACGAAAGTCGAGCCCTGAAAAATGACGTCTAAACATCAGCAAAATCAGAGTCCGAAAAACAATACAAATGTCTCCTAAGTGCTTAATATATTAATTTTTGACTTCCCAAAACTTAAAATGTCAAAAAAAATGAAACTTTTCGGGGCACGGAAATCCATATCTGAAAAACGACGTCTTAAAATCAGCAAAATCAGAGTCCGAAAAACAATACAAATGTCTCCTAAGTGCTTAATATATTATTTTTTGACGTCCCAAAACTTGAAATTTAAAAAAAAATAAAACTTTTCGGGGCACGAAAATCGAGCCCTGAAAAATGAAGTCTAAAAATCAGTAAAATCAATGTCCGAAAAACAAAACAAAGTGGTCCTAAGTGCTTCATATATTATTTTTTGACTTACCAAAACTTAAAATGTCAAAAAAAATGAAACTTTTCGGGGCACGAAAGTCGAGCCCTGAAAAATGACGTCTAAACATCAGCAAAATCAGAGTCCGAAAAACAATACAAATGTCTCCTAAGTGCTTAATATATTAATTTTTGACTTCCCAAAACTTAAAATGTCAAAAAAAATGAAACTTTTCGGGGCACGGAAATCCAACCCTGAAAAACGACGTCTTAAAATCAACAAAATCAGGGTCCGAAAAACAACAGAAATGGCTCCTGCGTGCTTAATATATTATTTTTTGACGTCCCAAAACTTGAAATTTAAAAAAAAATAAAACTTTTCGGGGCACGAAAAATCGAGCCCTGAAAAATGAAGTCTAAAAATCAGTAAAATCAATGTCCGAAAAACAAAACAAATTGGTCCTAAGTGCTTCATATATTATTTTTTGACTTCCCAAAACTTAAAATGTCAAAAAAAAATGAAACTTTTCGGGGCACGAAAATCGAGCCCTGAAAAATGACGTCTTAAAATCAGCTAAATCATAGTCTGAAAAACAAAACAAATTGCACCTAAGTGCTTAATATATTATTTTTTGACTCCCCAAAACTTAAAATGTCAAAAAAAATGAAACTTTTCGGGGCACGAAAATCCATCCCTGAAAAACGACGTCTTAAAATCAGCAAAATCAGAGTCCGAAAAACAATACAAATGTCTCCTAAGTGCTTAATATATTATTTTTTGACTTCCCTAAACTTGAAATTTAAAAAAAAAATGAAACTTTTCGGGACACGAAAATCGACCCCGGAAAAATGAAGACTAAAAATCAGTAAAATAAATGTCCGAAAAACAAAACAAATTGGTCCTAAGTGCTTCATATATTATTTTTTGACTTCCCAGAACTTGAAATTTAAAAAAAATTAAACTTTTCGGGGCACGAAAATTGAGCCCTGAAAAATGAAGTCTAAAAATCAGTAAAATTAATGTCCGAAAAACAAAACAAATTGGTCCTAAGTGCTTCATATATAATTTTTTGACTTCCCAAAACTTAAAATGTCAAAAAAAAATGAAACTTTTCGGGGTCCGAAAATTGAGCCCTGAAAAATGACGTCTAAAAATCAGCTAAATCAGAGTCCGAAAAGCAATACAAATTGCACCTAAGTGCTTAATATATTAATTTTTGACTTCCCAAAACTTAAAATGTCAAAAAAAATGAAACTTTTCGGGGCACGAAAATCCATCCCTGAAAAACGACGTCTTAAAATCAGCAAAATCAGAGTCCGAAAAACAATACAAATGTCTCCTTAGTGCTTAATATATTATTTTTTGACTTCCCTAAACTTGAAATTTAAAAAAAAATGAAACTTTTCGGGACACGAAAATCGAGCCCTGAAAAATGAAGTCTAAAAATCAGTAAAATCAATGTCCGAAAAACAAAACAAATTGGTTCTAAGTGCTTCATATTTTATTTTTTGACTTCCCAAAACTTAAAATGTCAAAAAAAATGAAACTTTTCGGGGCACGAAAATCGAGCCCTGAAAAATGAAGTCTAAAAATCAGCAAAATCAATGTCCGAAAAACAAAACAAATTTGTCCTAAGTGCTTCATATATTATTTTTGACTTACCAAAACTTAAAATGTCAAAAAAAATGAAACTTTTCGGGGCACGTAAGTCGAGCCGTGAAAAATGACGTCTAAACATCAGCAAAATCAGAGTCCGAAAAACAATACAAATGTCTCCTAAGTGCTTAATATATTAATTTTTGACTTCCCAAAACTTAAAATGTCAAAAAAAATGAAACTTTTCGGGGCACGGAAATCCATCCCTGAAAAACGACGTCTTAAAATCAGCAAAATCAGAGTCCGAAAAACAATACAAATGTCTCCTAAGTGCTTAATATATTATTTTTTGACTTCCCAAAACTTGAAATTTTAAAAAAAATAAAACTTTTCGGGGCACGAAAAATCGAGCCCTGAAAAATGAAGTCTAAAAATCAGTAAAATCAATGTCCGAAAAACAAAACAAATTGGTCCTAAGTGCTTCATATATTATTTTTTGACTTCCCAAAACAAAAAATGAAAAAAAAATGAAACTTTTCGGGCACGAAAATCGAGCCCTGAAAAATGAAGTCTAAAAATCAGTATAATCAATGTCCGAAAAACAAAACAAATTGGTCCTAAGTGCTTCATATATTATTTTTTGACGTCCCAAAACTTAAAATGTCAAAAAAAATGAAACTTTTCGGGGCACGAAAATCGAGCCCTGAAAAATGACGTCTTAAAATCAGCTAAATCATAGTTTGAAAAACAAAACAAATTGCACCTAAGTGCTTAATATATTAATTTCTGACTTCCCAAAACTTAAAATGTCAAAAAAAATGAAACTTTTCGGGGCACGAAAATCCATCCCTGAAAAACGACGTCTTAAAATCAGCAAAATCAGAGTCCGAAAAACAATACAAATGTCTCCTAAGTGCTTAATATATTATTTTTTGACTTCCCTAAACTTAAAATGTCAAAAAAAATGAAACTTTTCGGGACACGAAAATCGAGCCCTGAAAAATGAAGTCTAAAAATCAGTAAAATAAATGTCCGAAAAACAAAACAAATTGGTCCTAAGTGCTTCATATATTATTTTTTGACTTCCCAAAAATTAAAATGTCAAAAAAAATGAAACTTTTCTGGGCACGAAAATCGAGCCCTGAAAAATTACGTCTTAAAATCAGCTAAATCAGAGTCTGAAAAACAAAAGAAATTGCACCTAAGTGCTTAATATATTAATTTTTGACTTCCCAAAACTTAAAATGTCAAAAAAAATGAAACTTTTCGGGGCACGGAAATCCATCCCTGAAAAACGACGTCTTAAAATCAGCAAAATCATAGTCCGAAAAACAATACAAATGTCTCCTAAGTGCTTAATATATTATTTTTTGACTTCCCTAAACTTGAAATTTAAAAAAAAATAAAACTTTTCGGGGCACGAAAATCGAGCCCTGAAAAATGAACTCTAAAAATCAGCAAAATCAGAGTCCGAAAAACAATACAAATGTCTCCTAAGTGCTTAATATATTATTTTTTGACTTCCCAAAACTTGAAATTTTAAAAAAAATGAAACTTTTCGGGGCACGAAAATCGAGCCCTGAAAAATGAAGTCTAAAAATCAGTAAAATCAACGTCCGAAATACAAAACAAATTGGTCCTAAGTGCTTCATATATTATTTTTTGACTTCCCAAAACATAAAATGTCAAAAAAAATGAAACTTTTCGGGGCACGAAAATCGAGCCCTGAAAAATGAAGTCTAAAAATCAGTAAAATCAATGTCCGAAAAACAAAACAAATTGATCCTAAGTGCTTCATATATTATTTTTTGACTTCCCAAAACTTAAAATGTCAAAAAAAATGAAACTTTTCGGGGCACGAAAATCGAGCCCTGAAAAATGACGTCTTAAAATCAGCTAAATCAGAGTCTGAAAAACAAAAGAAATTGCACCTAAGTGCTTAATATATTAATTTTTGACTTCCCAAAACTTAAAATGTCAAAAAAAATGAAACTTTTCGGGTCACGGAAATCCATCCCAGAAAAACGACGTCTTAAAATCAGCAAAATCAGAGTCCGAAAAACAATACAAATGTCTCCTAAGTGCTTAATATATTATTTTTTGACTTCCCTAAACTTGAAATTTAAAAAAAAATGAAACTTTTCGGGGCACGAAAATCGAGCCCTGAAAAATGACGTCTTAAAATCAGCTAAATCAGAGTCTGAAAAACAAAACAAATTGCACCTAAGTGCTTAATATATTAATTTTTGACTTCCCAAAACTTAAAATGTCAAAAAAAATGAAACTTTTCGGGGCACGAAAATCCATCCCTGAAAAACGACGTCTTAAAATCAGCAAAATCAGAGTCCGAAAAACAATACAAATGTCTCCTAAGTGCTTAATATATTATTTTTTGACTTCCCTAAACTTGAAATTTAAAAAAAAATGAAACTTTTCGGGACACGAAAATCGAGCCCTGAAAAATGAAGTCTAAAAATCAGTAAAATAAATGTCCGAAAAACAAAACAAATTGGTCCTAAGTGCTTCATATATTATTTTTTGACTTCCCAAAAATTAAAATGTCAAAAAAAATGAAACTTTTCTGGGCAAGAAAATCGAGCCCTGAAAAATTACGTCTTAAAATCAGCTAAATCAGAGTCTGAAAAACAAAAGAAATTGCACCTAAGTGCTTAATATATTAATTTTTGACTTCCCAAAACTTAAAATGTCAAAAAAAATGAAACTTTTCGGGGCACGGAAATCCATCCCTGAAAAACGACGTCTTAAAATCAGCAAAATCATAGTCCGAAAAACAATACAAATGTCTCCTAAGTGCTTAATATATTATTTTTTGACTTCCCTAAACTTGAAATTTAAAAAAAAATAAAACTTTTCGGGGCACGAAAATCGAGCCCTGAAAAATGAACTCTAAAAATCAGCAAAATCAGAGTCCGAAAAACAATACAAATGTCTCCTAAGTGCTTAATATATTATTTTTTGACTTCCCAAAACTTGAAATTTTAAAAAAAATGAAACTTTTCGGGGCACGAAAATCGAGCCCTGAAAAATGAAGTCTAAAAATCAGTAAAATCAACGTCCGAAATACAAAACAAATTGGTCCTAAGTGCTTCATATATTATTTTTTGACTTCCCAAAACATAAAATGTCAAAAAAATGAAACTTTTCGGGGCACGAAAATCGAGCCCTGAAAAATGAAGTCTAAAAATCAGTAAAATCAATGTCCGAAAAACAAAACAAATTGATCCTAAGTGCTTCATATATTATTTTTTGACTTCCCAAAACTTAAAATGTCAAAAAAAATGAAACTTTTCGGGGCACGAAAATCGAGCCCTGAAAAATGACGTCTTAAAATCAGCTAAATCAGAGTCTGAAAAACAAAAGAAATTGCACCTAAGTGCTTAATATATTAATTTTTGACTTCCCAAAACTTAAAATGTCAAAAAAAATGAAACTTTTCGGGTCACGGAAATCCATCCCAGAAAAACGACGTCTTAAAATCAGCAAAATCAGAGTCCGAAAAACAATACAAATGTCTCCTAAGTGCTTAATATATTATTTTTTGACTTCCCTAAACTTGAAATTTAAAAAAAAATGAAACTTTTCGGGGCACGAAAATCGAGCCCTGAAAAATGACGTCTTAAAATCAGCTAAATCAGAGTCTGAAAAACAAAACAAATTGCACCTAAGTGCTTAATATATTAATTTTTGACTTCCCAAAACCTAAAATGTCAAAAAAAATGAAACTTTTCGGGGCACGAAAATCCATACCTGAAAAACGACGTCTTAAAATCAGCAAAATCAGAGTCCGAAAAACAATACAAATGTCTCCTAAGTGCTTAATATATTATTTTTTGACTTCCCTGAACTTGAAATTTAAAAAAAATAAAACTTTTCGGGGCACGAAAAATCGAGCCCTGAAAAATGAAGTCTAAAAATCAGTAAAATCAATGTCCGAAAAACAAAACAAATTGGTCCTAAGTGCTTCATATATTATTTTTTGACTTACCAAAACTTAAAATGTCAAAAAAAATGAAACTTTTCGGGGCACGAAAGTCGAGCCGTGAAAAATGACGTCTAAACATCAACAAAATCAGAGTCCGAAAAACAATACAAATGTCTCCTAAGTGCTTAATATATTAATTTTTGACTTCCCAAAACTTAAAATGTCAAAAAAAATGAAACTTTTCGGGGCACGGAAATCCATCCCTGAAAAACGACGTCTTAAAATCAGCAAAATCAGAGTCCGAAAAACAATACAAATGTCTCCTAAGTGCTTAATATATTATTTTTTGACTTCCCAAAACTTGAAATTTTAAAAAAAATAAAACTTTTCGGGGCACGAAAAATCGAGCCCTGAAAAATGAAGTCTAAAAATCAGTAAAATCAATGTCCGAAAAACAAAACAAATTGGTCCTAAGTGCTTCATATATTATTTTTTGACTTCCCAAAACATAAAATGTCAAAAAAAATGAAACTTTTCGGGCACGAAAATCGAGCCCTGAAAAATGAAGTCTAAAAATCAGTAAAATCAATGTCCGAAAAACAAAACAAATCGGACCTAAGTGCTTCATATATTATTTTTTGACGTCCCAAAACTTAAAATGTCAAAAAAAATGAAACTTTTCGGGGCACGAAAATCGAGCCCTGAAAAATGACGTCTTAAAATCAGCTAAATCATAGTCTGAAAAACAAAACAAATTGCACCTAAGTGCTTAATATATTAATTTTTGACTTCCCAAAACTTAAAATGTCAAAAAAAATGAAACTTTTCGGGGCACGAAAATCCATCCCTGAGAAACGACGTCTTAAAATCAGCAAAATAAGAGTCCGAAAAACAATACAAATGTCTCCTAAGTGCTTAATATATTATTTTTTGACTTCCCTAAACTTGAAATTTAAAAAAAAATGAAACTTTTCGGGACACGAAAATCGAGCCCTGAAAAATGAAGTCTAAAAATCAGTAAAATAAATGTCCGAAAAACAAAACAAATTGGTCCTAAGTGCTTCATATATTATTTTTTGACTTCCCAAAAATTAAAATGTCAAAAAAAATGAAACTTTTCTGGGCACGAAAATCGAGCCCTGAAAAATTACGTCTTAAAATCAGCTAAATCAGAGTCTGAAAAACAAAAGAAATTGCACCTAAGTGCTTAATATATTAATTTTTGACTTCCCAAAACTTAAAATGTCAAAAAAAATGAAACTTTTCGGGGCACGGAAATCCATCCCTGAAAAACGACGTCTTAAAATCAGCAAAATCATAGTCCGAAAAACAATACAAATGTCTCCTAAGTGCTTAATATATTATTTTTTGACTTCCCTAAACTTGAAATTTAAAAAAAAATAAAACTTTTCGGGGCACGAAAATCGAGCCCTGAAAAATGAACTCTAAAAATCAGCAAAATCAGAGTCCGAAAAACAATACAAATGTCTCCTAAGTGCTTAATATATTATTTTTTGACTTCCCAAAACTTGAAATTTTAAAAAAAATGAAACTTTTCGGGGCACGAAAATCGAGCCCAGAAAAATGAAGTCTAAAAATCAGTAAAATCAACGTCCGAAATACAAAACAAATTGATCCTAAGTGCTTCATATATTATTTTTTGACTTCCCAAAACTTAAAATGTCAAAAAAAATGAAACTTTTCGGGGCACGAAAATCGAGCCCTGAAAAATGACGTCTTAAAATCAGCTAAATCAGAGTCTGAAAAACAAAAGAAATTGCACCTAAGTGCTTAATATATTAATTTTTGACTTCCCAAAACTTAAAATGTCAAAAAAAAATGAAACTTTTCGGGGCACGGAAATCCATCCCAGAAAAACGACGTCTTAAAATCAGCAAAATCAGAGTCCGAAAAACAATACAAATGTCTCCTAAGTGCTTAATATATTATTTTTTGACTTCCCTAAACTTGAAATTTAAAAAAAAATGAAACTTTTCGGGGCACGAAAATCGAGCCCTGAAAAATGACGTCTTAAAATCAGCTAAATCAGAGTCTGAAAAACAAAACAAATTGCACCTAAGTGCTTAATATATTAATTTTTGACTTCCCAAAACTTAAAATGTCAAAAAAAATGAAACTTTTCGGGGCACGAAAATCCATCCCAGAAAAACGACGTCTTAAAATCAGCAAAATCAGAGTCCGAAAAACAATACAAATGTCTCCTAAGTGCTTAATATATTATTTTTTGACTTCCCTAAACTTGAAATTTAAAAAAAAATGAAACTTTTCGGGGCACGAAAATCGAGCCCTGAAAAATGACGTCTTAAAATCAGCTAAATCAGAGTCTGAAAAACAAAACAAATTGCACCTAAGTGCTTAATATATTAATTTTTGACTTCCCAAAACCTAAAATGTCAAAAAAAATGAAACTTTTCGGGGCACGAAAATCCATACCTGAAAAACGACGTCTTAAAATCAGCAAAATCAGAGTCCGAAAAACAATACAAATGTCTCCTAAGTGCTTAATATATTATTTTTTGACTTCCCTGAACTTGAAATTTCAAAAAAATAAAACTTTTCGGGGCACGAAAAATCGAGCCCTGAAAAATGAAGTCTAAAAATCAGTAAAATCAATGTCCGAAAAACAAAACAAATTGGTCCTAAGTGCTTCATATATTATTTTTTGACTTACCAAAACTTAAAATGTCAAAAAAAATGAAACTTTTCGGGGCACGAAAGTCGAGCCGTGAAAAATGACGTCTAAACATCAACAAAATCAGAGTCCGAAAAACAATACAAATGTCTCCTAAGTGCTTAATATATTAATTTTTGACTTCCCAAAACTTAAAATGTCAAAAAAAATGAAACTTTTCGGGGCACGGAAATCCATCCCTGAAAAACGACGTCTTAAAATCAGCAAAATCAGAGTCCGAAAAACAATACAAATGTCTCCTAAGTGCTTAATATATTATTTTTTGACTTCCCAAAACTTGAAATTTTAAAAAAAATAAAACTTTTCGGGGCACGAAAAATCGAGCCCTGAAAAATGAAGTCTAAAAATCAGTAAAATCAATGTCCGAAAAACAAAACAAATTGGTCCTAAGTGCTTCATATATTATTTTTTGACTTCCCAAAACATAAAATGTCAAAAAAAATGAAACTTTTCGGGCACGAAAATCGAGCCCTGAAAAATGAAGTCTAAAAATCAGTAAAATCAATGTCCGAAAAACAAAACAAATCGGACCTAAGTGCTTCATATATTATTTTTTGACGTCCCAAAACTTAAAATGTCAAAAAAAATGAAACTTTTCGGGGCACGAAAATCGAGCCCTGAAAAATGACGTCTTAAAATCAGCTAAATCATAGTCTGAAAAACAAAACAAATTGCACCTAAGTGCTTAATATATTAATTTTTGACTTCCCAAAACTTAAAATGTCAAAAAAAATGAAACTTTTCGGGGCACGAAAATCCATCCCTGAGAAACGACGTCTTAAAATCAGCAAAATAAGAGTCCGAAAAACAATACAAATGTCTCCTAAGTGCTTAATATATTATTTTTTGACTTCCCTAAACTTGAAATTTAAAAAAAAATGAAACTTTTCGGGACACGAAAATCGAGCCCTGAAAAATGAAGTCTAAAAATCAGTAAAATAAATGTCCGAAAAACAAAACAAATTGGTCCTAAGTGCTTCATATATTATTTTTTGACTTCCCAAAAATTAAAATGTCAAAAAAAATGAAACTTTTCTGGGCACGAAAATCGAGCCCTGAAAAATTACGTCTTAAAATCAGCTAAATCAGAGTCTGAAAAACAAAAGAAATTGCACCTAAGTGCTTAATATATTAATTTTTGACTTCCCAAAACTTAAAATGTCAAAAAAAATGAAACTTTTCGGGGCACGGAAATCCATCCCTGAAAAACGACGTCTTAAAATCAGCAAAATCATAGTCCGAAAAACAATACAAATGTCTCCTAAGTGCTTAATATATTATTTTTTGACTTCCCTAAACTTGAAATTTAAAAAAAAATAAAACTTTTCGGGGCACGAAAATCGAGCCCTGAAAAATGAACTCTAAAAATCAGCAAAATCAGAGTCCGAAAAACAATACAAATGTCTCCTAAGTGCTTAATATATTATTTTTTGACTTCCCAAAACTTGAAATTTTAAAAAAAATGAAACTTTTCGGGGCACGAAAATCGAGCCCAGAAAAATGAAGTCTAAAAATCAGTAAAATCAACGTCCGAAATACAAAACAAATTGATCCTAAGTGCTTCATATATTATTTTTTGACTTCCCAAAACTTAAAATGTCAAAAAAAATGAAACTTTTCGGGGCACGAAAATCGAGCCCTGAAAAATGACGTCTTAAAATCAGCTAAATCAGAGTCTGAAAAACAAAAGAAATTGCACCTAAGTGCTTAATATATTAATTTTTGACTTCCCAAAACTTAAAATGTCAAAAAAAAATGAAACTTTTCGGGGCACGGAAATCCATCCCAGAAAAACGACGTCTTAAAATCAGCAAAATCAGAGTCCGAAAAACAATACAAATGTCTCCTAAGTGCTTAATATATTATTTTTTGACTTCCCTAAACTTGAAATTTAAAAAAAAATGAAACTTTTCGGGGCACGAAAATCGAGCCCTGAAAAATGACGTCTTAAAATCAGCTAAATCAGAGTCTGAAAAACAAAACAAATTGCACCTAAGTGCTTAATATATTAATTTTTGACTTCCCAAAACTTAAAATGTCAAAAAAAATGAAACTTTTCGGGGCACGAAAATCCATCCCTGAAAAACGACGTCTTAAAATCAGCAAAATCAGAGTCCGAAAAACAATACAAATGTCTCCTAAGTCCATAATATATTATTTTTTGACTTCCCTAAACTTGAAATTTAAAAAAAAATGAAACTTTTCGGGACACGAAAATCGAGCCCTGAAAAATGAAGTCTAAAAATCAGTAAAATAAATGTCCGAAAAACAAAACAAATTGGTCCTAAGTGCTTCATATATTATTTTTTGACTTCCCAAAAATTAAAATGTCAAAAAAAATAAAACTTTTCGGGGCACGAAAATCGAGCCCTGAAAAATGACGTCTTAAAATCAGCTAAATCAGAGTCTGAAAAACAAAACAAATTGCACCTAAGTGCTTAATATATTAAATTTTGACTTCCAAAAACTTAAAATGTCAAAAAAAATGAAACTTTTCGGGGCACGGAAATCCATCCCTGAAAAACGACGTCTTAAAAACAGCAAAATCAGAGTCCGAAAAACAATACAAATGTCTCCTAAGTGCTTAATATATTATTTTTTGACTTCCCAAAACTTGAAATTAAAAAAAAATGAAACTTTTCGGGGCACGAAAATCGAGCCCTGAAAAATGAAGTCTAAAAATCAGTAAAATCAATGTCCGAAAAACAAAACAAATTGGTCCTAAGTGCTTCATATATAATTTTTTGACTTCCCAAAACTTAAAATGTCAAAAAAAAAATGAAACTTTTCGGGGTCCGAAAATTGAGCCCTGAAAAATGACGTCTAAAAATCAGCTAAATCAGAGTCCGAAAAGCAATACAAATTGCACCTAAGTGCTTAATATATTAATTTTTGACTTCCCAAAACTTAAAATGTCAAAAAAAATGAAACTTTTCGGGGCACGGAAATCCATCCCTGAAAAACGACGTCTTAAAATCAGCAAAATCAGAGTCCGAAAAACAATACAAATGTCTCCTAAGTGCTTAATATATTATTTTTTGAATTCCCAAAAATTGAAATTTAAAAAAAAATGAAACTTCTCGGGGCACGAAAATCGATCCCTGAAAAATGAAGTCTAAAAATCAGTAAAATCAATGTCCGAAAAACAAAACAAATTGGTTCTAAGTGCTTCATATTTTATTTTTTGACTTCCCAAAACTTAAAATGTCAAAAAAAATGAAACTTTTCGGGGCACGAAAATCGAGACCTGAAAAATGAAGTCTAAAAATCAGTAAAATCAATGTCCGAAAAACAAAACAAATTGGTCCTAAGTGCTTCATATATTATTTTTTGACTTACCAAAACTTAAAATGTCAAAAAAAATGAAACTTTTCGGGGCACGAAAGTCGAGCCCTGAAAAATGACGTCTAAACATCAGCAAAATCAGAGTTCGAAAAACAATACAAATGTCTCCTAAGTGCTTAATATATTAATTTTTGACTTCCCAAAACTTAAAATGTCAAAAAAAATGAAACTTTTCGGGGCACGGAAATCCATCCCTGAAAAACGACGTCTTAAAATCAGCAAAATCAGAGTCCGAAAAACAATACAAATGTCTCCTAAGTGCTTAATATATTATTTTTTGACTTCCCAAAACTTGAAATTTTAAAAAAATAAAACTTTTCGGGGCACGAAAAATCGAGCCCTGAAAAATGAAGTCTAAAAATCAGTAAAATCAATGTCCGAAAAACAAAACAAATTGGTCCTAAGTGCTTCATATATTATTTTTTGACTTACCAAAACTTAAAATGTCAAAAAAAATGAAACTTTTCGGGGCACGAAAGTCGAGCCCTGAAAAATGACGTCTAAAAATCAGTAAAATCAAGGTCCGAAAAACAATACAAATGTCTCCTAAGTGCTTAATATATTAATTTTTGACTTCCCAAAACTTAAAATGTCAAAAAAAATGAAACTTTTCGGGGCACGGAAATCCATCCCTGAAAAACGACGTCTTAAAATCAGCAAAATCAGAGTCCGAAAAACAATACAAATGTCTCCTAAGTGCTTAATATATTATTTTTTGACTTCCCAAAACTTGAAATTTTAAAAAAAATAAAACTTTTCGGGGCACGAAAAATCGAGCCCTGAAAAATGAAGTCTAAAAATCAGTAAAATCAATGTCCGAAAAACAAAACAAATTGGTCCTAAGTGCTTCATATATTATTTTTTGATTTCCCAAAACATAAAATGTCAAAAAAAATGAAACTTTTCGGGCACGAAAATCGAGCCCTGAAAAATGAAGTCTAAAAATCAGTAAAATCAATGTCCGAAAAACAAAACAAATTGGTCCTAATTGCTTCATATATTATTTTTTGACTCCCCAAAACTTAAAATGTAAAAAAAATGAAACTTTTCGGGGCACGAAAATCGAGCCCTGAAAAATGACGTCTTAAAATCAGCTAAATCATAGTCTGAAAAACAAAACAAATTGCACCTAAGTGCTTAATATATTAATTTTTGACTTCCCAAAACATAAAATGTCAAAAAAAATGAAACTTTTCGGGGCACGAAAATCCATCCCTGAAAAACGACGTCTTAAAATCAGCAAAATCAGAGTCCGAAAAACAATACAAATGTCTCCTAAGTGCTTAATATATTAGTGTTTGACTTCCCTAAACTTGAAATTTAAAAAAAAATGAAATTTTTCGGGGCACGAAAATCGAGCCCTGAAAAATGACGTCTTAAAATCAGCTAAATCAGAGTCTGAAAAACAAAACAAATTACACCTAAGTGCTTAATATATTAATTTTTGACTTCCCAAAACTTAAAATGTCAAAAAAAATGAAACTTTTCGGGGCACGAAAATCCATCCCTGAAAAACGACGTCTTAAAATCAGCAAAATCAGAGTCCGAAAAACAATACAAATGTCTCCTAAGTGCATAATATATTATTTTTTGACTTCCCTAAACTTGAAATTTAAAAAAAAAAGAAACTTTTCGGGACACGAAAATCGAGCCCTGAAAAATGAAGTATAAAAATCAGTAAAATAAATGTCCGAAAAACAAAACAAATTGGTCCTAAGTGCTTCATATATTATTTTTTGACTTCCCAAAAATTAAAATGTCAAAAAAAATGAAACTTTTCGGGGCACGAAAATCGAGCCCTGAAAATTGACGTCTTAAAATCAGCTAAATCAGAGTCTGAAAAACAAAACAAATTGCACCTAAGTGCTTAATATATTAAATTTTGACTTCCAAAAACTTAAAATGTCAAAAAAAATGAAACTTTTCGGGGCACGGAAATCCATCCCTGAAAAACGACGTCTTAAAAACAGCAAAATCAGAGTCCGAAAAACAATACAAATGTCTCCTAAGTGCTTAATATATTATTTTTTGACTTCCCAAAACTTGAAATTTAAAAAAAAATGAAACTTTTCGGGGCACGAAAATCGAGCCCTGAGATATGAAGTCTAAAAATCAGTAAAATCAATGCCGAAAAACAAAACAAATTGGTCCTAAGTGCTTCATATATAATTTTTTGACTTCCCAAAACTTAAAATGTCAAAAAAAATGAAACTTTTCTGGGCACGAAAATCCATCCCTGAAAAACGACGTCTTAAAATCAGCAAAATCAGAGTCCGAAAAACAATACAAATGTCTCCTAAGTGCTTAATATATTATTTTTTGACTTCCCTAAACTTGAAATTTAAAAAAAAATGAAATTTTTCGGGGCACGAAAATCGAGCCCTGAAAAATGACGTCTTAAAATCAGCTAAATCAGAGTCTGAAAAACAAAACAAATTGCACCTAAGTGCTTAATATATTAATTTTTGACTTCCCAAAACTTAAAATGTCAAAAAAAATGAAACTTTTCGGGGCACGAAAATTCATCCCTGAAAAACGACGTCTTAAAATCAGCAAAATCAGAGTCCGAAAAACAATACAAATGTCTCCTAAGTGCATAATATATTATTTTTTGACTTCCCTAAACTTGAAATTTAAAAAAAAATGAAACTTTTCGGGACACGAAAATCGAGCCCTGAAAAATGAAGTATAAAAATCAGTAAAATAAATGTCCGAAAAACAAAACAAATTGGTCCTAAGTGCTTCATATATTATTTTTTGACTTCCCAAAAATTAAAATGTCAAAAAAAATGAAACTTTTCGGGGCACGAAAATCGAGCCCTGAAAAATGACGTCTTAAAATCAGCTAAATCAGAGTCTGAAAAACAAAACAAATTGCACCTAAGTGCTTAATATATTAAATTTTGACTTCCAAAAACTTAAAATGTCAAAAAAAATGAAACCTTTCGGGGCACGGAAATCCATCCCTGAAAAACGACGTCTTAAAATCAGCAAAATCAGAGTCCGAAAAACAATACAAATGTCTCCTAAGTGCTTAATATATTATTTTTTGAATTCCCAAAAATTGAAATTTAAAAAAAAATGAAAATTCTCGGGGCACGAAAATCGATCCCTGAAAAATGAAGTCTAAAAATCAGTAAAATCAATGTCCGAAAAACAAAACAAATTGGTTCTAAGTGCTTCATATTTTATTTTTTGACTTCCCAAAACTTAAAATGTCAAAAAAAATGAAACTTTTCGGGGCACGAAAATCGAGACCTGAAAAATGAAGTCTAAAAATCAGTAAAATCAATGTCCGAAAAACAAAACAAATTGGTCCTAAGTGCTTCATATATTATTTTTTGACTTACCAAAACTTAAAATGTCAATAAAAATGAAACTTTTCGGGGCACGAAAGTCGAGCCCTGAAAAATGACGTCTAAACATCAGCAAAATCAGAGTTCGAAAAACAATACAAATGTCTCCTAAGTGCTTAATATATTAATTTTTGACTTCCCAAAACTTAAAATGTCAAAAAAAATGAAACTTTTTGGGGCACGGAAATCCATCCCTTAAAAACGACGTCTTAAAATCAGCAAAATCAGAGTCCGAAAAACAATACAAATGTCTCCTAAGTGCTTAATATATTATTTTTTGACTTCCCAAAACTTGAAATTTTAAAAAAATAAAACTTTTCGGGGCACGAAAAATCGAGCCCTGAAAAATGAAGTCTAAAAATCAGTAAAATCAATGTCCGAAAAACAAAACAAATTGGTCCTAAGTGCTTCATATATTATTTTTTGACTTACCAAAACTTAAAATGTCAAAAAAAATGAAACTTTTCGGGGCACGAAAGTCGAGCCCTGAAAAATGACGTCTAAACATCAGCAAAATCAGAGTCCGAAAAACAATACAAATGTCTCCTAAGTGCTTAATATATTAATTTTTGACTTCCCAAAACTTAAAATGTCAAAAAAAATGAAACTTTTCGGGGCACGGAAATCCATCCCTGAAAAACGACGTCTTAAAATCAGCAAAATCAGAGTCCGAAAAAAAATACAAATGTCTCCTAAGTGCTTAATATATTATTTTTTGACTTCCCAAATCTTGAAATTTTAAAAAAAATAAAACTTTTCGGGGCACGAAAAATCGAGCCCTGAAAAATGAAGTCTAAAAATCAGTAAAATCAATGTCCGAAAAACAAAACAAATTGGTCCTAAGTGCTTCATATATTATTTTTTGATTTCCCAAAACATAAAATGTCAAAAAAAATGAAACTTTTCGGGCACGAAAATCGAGCCCTGAAAAATGAAGTCTAAAAATCAGTAAAATCAATGTCCGAAAAACAAAACAAATTGGTCCTAAGTGCTTCATATATTATTTTTTGACTTCCCAAAACTTAAAATGTCAAAAAAATGAAACTTTTCGGGGCACGAAAATCGAGCCCTGAAAAATTACGTCTTAAAATCATCTAAATCATAGTCTGAAAAACAAAACAAATTGCACCTAAGTGCTTCATATATTATTTTTTGATTTCCCAAAACATAAAATGTCAAAAAAAATGAAACTTTTCGGGGCACGAAAATCCATCCCTGAAAAACGACGTCTTAAAATCAGCAAAATCAGAGTCCGAAAAACAATACAAATGTCTCCTAAGTGCTTAATATATTATTTTTTGACTTCCCTAAACTTGAAATTTAAAAAAAAATGAAATTTTTCGGGGCACGAAAATCGAGCCCTGAAAAATGACGTCTTAAAATCAGCTAAATTAGAGTCTGAAAAACAAAGCAAATTGCACCTAAGTGCTTAATATATTAATTTTTGACTTCCCAAAACTTAAAATGTCAAAAAAAATGAAACTTTTCGGGGCACGAAAATCCATCCCTGAAAAACGACGTCTTAAAATCAGCACAATCAGCGTCCGAAAAACAATACAAATGTCTCCTAAGTCCATAATATATTATTTTTTGACTTCCCTAAACTTGAAATTTAAAAAAAAATGAAACTTTTCGGGACACGAAAATCGAGCCCTGAAAAATGAAGTATAAAAATCAGTAAAATCAATGTCCGAAAAACAAAACAAATTGGTCCTAAGTACTTCATATATAATTTTTTGACTTCCCAAAACTTAAAATGTCAAAAAAAAATGAAACTTTTCGGGGTACGAAAATCGAGCCCTGAAAAATGACGTCTAAAAATCAGCTAAATAAGAGTCCGAAAAACAATACAAATTGCACCTAAGTGCTCAATATATTAATTTTTGACTTCCCAAAACTTAAAATGTCAAAAAAAATGAAACTTTTCGGGGCACGGAAATCCATCCCTGAAAAACTAGTCCTAAGTGCTTCATATATTATTTTTTGACTTCCCAAAACTTAAAATGTCAAAAAAAATGAAACTTTTCGGGGCACGAAAATCGAGCCCTGAAAAATGAAGTCTAAAAATCAGTAAAATCAATGTCCGAAAAACAAAACAAATTGGTCTTAAGTGCTTCATATATTATTTTTGACTTCCCAAAACTTAAAATGTCAAAAAAAATGAAACTTTTCGGGGCACGAAAATCGAGCCCAGAAAAACGACGTCTTAAAACCAGCAAAACCAGACTCCGAAAAACAATACAAATGTCACATAAGTGCATAATATATTATTTTTTGACTTTCCAAAAATTGAAATTTAAAAAAAAATGAAACTTTTCGGGGCACGAAAATCGAGCCCTGAAAAATGAAGTCTAAAAATCAGTAAAATCAATGTCCGAAAAACAAAACAAATTGGTCCTAAGTGCTTCATATATTATTTTTTGACTTCCCAAAACTTAAAATGTCAAAAAAAATGAAACTTTTCGGGGCACGAAAATCGAACCCTGAAAAATGAAGTCTAAAAATCAGTAAAATCAATGTCCGAAAAACAAAACAAATTGGTCCTAATTGCTTCATATATTATTTTTTGACTTCCCAAAACTTAAAATGTAAAAAAAAATGAAACTTTTCGGGGCACGAAAATCGAGCTCTGAAAAACGACGTCTTAAAATCAGCAAAATCAGAGTCCGAAAAACAATACAAATGTCTCCTAAGTGCTTAATATATTATTTTTTGACTTCCCAAAACTTGAAATTTAAAAAAAAAATGAAACTTTTCGGGGCACGAAAATCGAGCCCTGAAAAATGAAGTCTAAAAATCAGTAAAATCATGTCCGAAAAACAAAACAAATTGGTCCTAAGTGCTCCATATATTATTTTTTGACTTCCCAAAACTTAAAATTTCAAAAAAATGAATTTTTTCGGGGCACGAAAATCGAGTCCTGAAAAATGACGTCTTAAAATCAGCTAAATCAGAGTCTGAAATACAAAACAAATTGCACCTAAGTGCTTAATATATTAATTTTTGACTTCCCAAAACTTAAAATGTCAAAAAAAATGAAACTTTTCGGGGCACGAAAATCCATCCCTGAAAAACGACGTCTTAAAATCAGCAAAATCAGAGTCCGAAAAACAATACAAATGTCTCCTAAGTGCTTAATATATTATTTTTTGACTTCCCTAAACTTGAAATTTAAAAAAATATGAAACTTTTCGGGACACGAAAATCGAGCTTTGAAAAATGACGTCTAAAATTCATTAAAATAAATGTTCGAATAATAAAACAAATTGGTCCTTTGTGCTTCATTTATTATTTTTTAACTCCCCAAAAATTAAAAAGTCAAAAAAAATGAAACTTTTCGGGGCACGAAAATCGAGCCCTGAAAAATGACGTCTTAAAATCAGCAAAATCAGAGTCTGAAAAACAAAACAAATTGCACCTAAGTGCTTAATATATTAATTTTTGACTTCCCAAAACTTAAAATGTCAAAAAAAATGAAACTTTTCGGGGCACGGAAATCCATCCCTGAAAAACGACGTCTTAAAATCAGCAAAATCAGAGTCCGAAAAACAATACAAATGTCTCCTAAGTGCTTAATATATTATTTTTTGACTTCCCTAAACTTGAAATTTAAAAAAAAATGAAACTTTTCGGGGCACGAAAATCGAGCCCTGAAAAATGAAGTCTAAAAATCAGCAAAATCAGAGTCCGAAAAACAATACAAATGTCTCCTAAGTGCTTAATATATTATTTTTTGAATTCCAAAAAATTGAAATTTAAAAAAAAATGAAACTTCTCGGGGCACGAAAATCGAGCCCTGAAAAATGAAGTCTAAAAATCAGTAAAATAAATGTCCGAAAAACAAAACAAATGGGTCCTAAGTGCTTCATATATTATTTTTTGACTTCCCAAAACTTAAAATGTAAAAAAAAATAAAACTTTTCGGGGCACGAAAATCGAGCCCTGAAAAATGAAGTCTAAAAATCAGTAAAATCAATGTCCGAAAAACAAAACAAATTGGTTCTAAGTGCTTCATATTTTATTTTTTGACTTCCCAAAACTTAAAATGTCAAAAAAAATAAAACTTTTCGGGGCACGAAAATCGAGCCCTGAAAAATGAAGTCTAAAAATCAGTAAAATCAATGTTCGAAAAACAAAACAAATTGGTCCTAAGTGCTTCATATATTATTTTTTGACTTCCCAAAACTTAAAATGTCAAAAAAAAATGAAACTTTTTGGGGCACGAAAGTCGAGCCCTGAAAAATGACGTCTAAAAATCAGCAAAATCAGAGTCCGAAAAACAATACAAATGTCTCCTAAGTGCTTAATATATTATTTTTTGAATTCCAAAAAATTGAAATTTAAAAAAAAATGAAACTTCTCGGGGCACGAAAATCGAGCCCCGAAACATGAACTCTAAAAAGCAGTAACATACATGTCCGAACAACAAAACAAATTGGTTCTAACTGCTTCATATTTTATTTTTTGACTTCCCAAAACTTAAAATGTCTAAAAAAATAAAACTTTTCGGGGCACGAAAATCGAGCCCTGAAAAATGAAGTCTAAAAATCAGTAAAATGAATGTCCGAAAAACAAAACAAATTGGTTCTAAGTGCTTCCTATGTTATTTTTGGACTCCCCAAAACTTAAAATGTCAAAAAAAATAAAACTTTTCGGGGCACGAAAATCGAGCCCTGAAAAATGAAGTCTAAAAATCAGTAAAATCAATGTTCGAAAAACAAAACAAATTGGTCCTAAGTGCTTCATATATTATTTTTTGACTTCCCAAAACTTAAAATGTAAAAAAAAAATGAAACTTTTTGGGGCACGAAAGTCGAGCCCTGAAAAATGACGTCTAAACATCAGCAAAATCAGAGTCCGAAAAACAATACAAATGTCTCCTAAGTGCTTAATATATTATTTTTTGACTTCCCAAAACTTGAAATTTTAAAAAAAATGAAACTTTTCGAGGCATGAAAATCGAGCCCTGAAAAATGAAATCTAAAAATCTGCAAAATCAAAGTCCGAAAAACAATACAAATGTCTCCTAAGTGCTTAATATAATATTTTTTGAATTCCCAAAACTTGAAATTTAAAAAAAAATGAAACTTTTCGGGGCATGAAAATCGAGCCCTGAAAAATGAAGTCTAAAAATCAGTAAAATCAATGTCCGAAAAACAAAACAAATTGGTCCTAAGTGCTTCATATATAATTTTTTGACTTCCCAAAACTTAAAATGTCAAAAAAAAATGAAACTTTTCGGGGTCCGAAAATCGAGCCCTGAAAAATGAAAATCAGCTAAATAAGAGTCCGAAAAACAATACAAATTGCACCTAAGTGCTCAATATATTAATTTTTGACTTCCCAAAACTTAAAATGTCAAAAAAAATGAAACTTTTCGGGGCACGGAAATCCATCCCTGAAAAACTGGTCCTAAGTGCTTCATATATTATTTTTTGACTTCCCAAAACTTAAAATGTCAAAAAAAATGAAACTTTTCGGGGCACGAAAATCGAGCCCTGAAAAATGAAGTCTAAAAATCAGTAAAATCAATGTCCGAAAAACAAAACAAATTGGTCTTAAGTGCTTCATATATTATTTTTTGACTTCCCAAAACTTAAAATGTCAAAAAAAATGAAACTTTTCGGGGAACGAAAATCGGGCCCTGAAAAACGACGTCTTAAAATCAGCAAAACCAGACTCCGAAAAACAATACAAATGTCTCATAAGTGCTTAATATATTATTTTTTGACTTTCCAAAACTTGAAATTTAAAAAAAAATGAAACTACTCGGAGCACAAAAATAAAGCACTGAAAAATGAAGCCTAAACAACTGTAAAATCAAAGCCCGAAAACCAAAACAAACTGGTCCTAAGTGCCACATATATTATTTTTTGACTTCCCAAAACTTAGAATGTCATAAAAAACGAAACTTTTCGGGGCACGAAAATCGAACCCCGAAAAATGAAGTCTAAAAATCAGTAAAATCAATGTCCGAAAAACAAAACAAATTGGTCCTAATTGCTTCATATATTATTTTTTGACTTCCCAAAACTTAAAATGTCAAAAAAAATGAAACTTTTCGGGGCACGAAAATCGAGCCCTGAAAAATGAAGTCTAAAAATCAGTAAAATCAATGTCCGAAAAACAAAACAAATTGGTCCTAAGTGCTTCATATATTATTTTTTGACTTCCCAAAACTTAAAATTTCAAAAAAATGAAACTTTTCGGGGCACGAAAATTGAGTCCTGAAAAATGACGTCTTAAAATCAGCTAAATCAGAGTCTGAAAAACAAAACAAATTGCACCTAAGTGCTTAATATATTAATTTTTGACTTCCCAAAACTTAAAATGTCAAAAAAAATGAAACTTTTCGGGGCACGAAAATCCATCCCTGAAAAACGACGTCTTAAAATCAGCAAAATCAGAGTCCGAAAAACAATACAAATGTCTCCTAAGTGCTTAATATATTATTTTTTGACTTCCCAAAACTTGAAATTTAAAAAAAAATGAAACTTTTCGGGGCACGAAAATCGAGCCCTGAAAAATGAAGTCTAAAAATCAGCAAAATCAGAGTCCGAAAAACAATACAAATGTCTCCTAAGTGCTTAATATATTATTTTTTGACTTCCCAAAACTTGAAATTTTAAAAAAAATGAAACTTTTCGGGGCACGAAAATCGAGCCCTGAAAAATGAAGTCTAAAAATCAGTAAAATCAATGTCCGAAAAACAAAACAAATTGGTCCTAATTGCTTCATATATTATTTTTTGACTTCCCAAATCTGAAAATGTCAAAAAAAATGAAACTTTCGGGGCACGAAAATCGAGCCCTGAAACATGAAGTCTAAAAATCAGTAAAATCAATGTCCGAAAAATAAAACAAATTGGTCCTAAGTGCTTCATATATAATTTTTTGACTTCCCAAAACTTAAAATGTCAAAAAAAAATGAAACTTTTCGGGGTCCGAAAATTGAGCCCTGAAAAATGACGTCTAAAAATCAGCTAAATCAGAGTCCGAAAAGCAATACAAATTGCACCTAAGTGCTTAATATATTAATTTTTGACTTCCCAAAATTTAAAATGTCAAAAAAAATGAAACATTTCGGGGCACGAAAATCTTTCCATGAAAAACGACGTCTTAAAATCAGCAAAATCAGAGTCCGAAAAACAATACAAATGTCTCCTAAGTGCTTAATATATTATTTTTTGACTTCCCAAAACTTAAAATGTCAAAAAAAATGAAACTTTTTGGGGCCCGGAAACCCACCCCTGAAAAACGACGTCTTAAAATCAGCAAAATCAGAGTCCGAAAAACAATACAAATGTCTCCTAAGTGCTTAATATATTATTTTTTGAATTCCCAAAACTTGAAATTTAAAAAAAATGAAAATTCACGGGGCACGAAAATCGAGCCCTGAAAAATGAAGTCTAAAAATCAGTAAAATCAATGTACGAAAAACAAATCATATTGGTTCTAAGTGCTTAATATATTATTTTTTGACTTCCCAAAACTTAAAATGTCAAAAAAAATCAAACTTTTCGGGGCACGAAAATCGAGCCCTGAAAAATGAAGTCTAAAAATCATTAAAATCAATGTCCGAAAAATAAAACAAATTGGTCCTAAGTGCTTCATATATTATTTTTTGACTTCCCAAAACTTAAAATGTCAAAAAAATTAAACTTTTCGGGGCACGAAAATCGAGCCCTGAAAAATGAAGTCTAAAAATCAGTAAAATCAATGTCCGAAAAATAAAACAAATTGGTCCTAAGTGCTTCATATATAATTTTTTGACTTCCCAAAACTTAAAATGTCAAAAAAAAATGAAACTTTTCGGGGTCCGAAAATTGAGCCCTGAAAAATGACGTCTAAAAATCAGCTAAATCAGAGTCCGAAAAGCAATACAAATTGCACCTAAGTGCTTAATATATTAATTTTTGACTTCCCAAAACTTAAAATGTCAAAAAAAATAAAACTTTTTGGGGCACGAAAATCCATCCCTGAAAAACGACGTCTTAAAATCAGCAAAATCAGAGTCCGAAAAACAATACAAATGTCTCCTAAGTGCTTAATATATTATTTTTTGAATTCCCAAAAATTGAAATTTAAAAAAAAATGAAACTTCTCGGGGCACGAAAATCGATCTTGATGATTTTAAGACGTCATTTTTCAGGGATCGATTTTCGTGCCTCGAAAAGTTTCATTTTTTTTGACATTTTAAGTTGTGGGAGGAAAAAAATTAATATATTAAGCACTTAGGTGCAATTTGTTTTGTTTTTCAGACTCTGATTTAGCTGATTTTAAGACATCATTTTTCAGGTCTCGATTTTCGTGCCCCGAAAAGTTTCATTTTTTTTGACATTTTAAGTTTTGGGAAGTCAAAAGATTATATATGAAGCACTTAGGACCAATATGTTTTATTTTTCGGACATTGATTTTACTGATTTCTTGACATCATTTTTCAGGGCTCGATTTTCGTGCCCCGAAAAGTTTAATTTTTTTGACCTTTTAAGTTTTGGGAAGTCCAAAAATAATATATGAAGCACTTAGGACCCATTTGTTTTTTTTTTCGGACATTGATTTTAATGATTTTTAGACTTCATTTATCAGGGCTCTATTTTCGTGCCCCGAAAAGTTTCATTTTTTTTGACATTTTAAGTTTTGGGAAGTCAAAAAATAATATATGAAGCACTTAGGACCAATTTGTTTTGTTTTTCGGACATTGATTTTACTGATTTTTAGACTTCGTTTTTCAGGGCTCGATTTTCGTGCCCCGAAAAGTTTCATTTTTTTTGACATTTTAAATTTTGGGAAGTCAAAAAATAATATATGAAGCACTTAGGACCAATTTGTTTTGTTTTTCGGACATTGATTTTACTGATTTTTAGACTTCGTTTTTCAGGGCTCGATTTTCGTGCCCCGAAAAGTTTCATTTTTTTTGACATTTTAAGTTTTGGGAAGACAAAAATTAATATATTAAGCACTTAGGTGCAATTTGTTTTGTTTTTCAGACTCTGATTTAGCTGATTTTAAGACATCATTTTTCAGGTCTCGATTTTCGTGCCCCGAAAAGTTTCATTTTTTTTGACATTTTAAGTTTTGGGAAGTCAAGAAATAATATATGAAGCACTTAGGACCAATTTGTTTTGTTTTTCGGAAATTGATTTTACTGATTTTTAGACTTCGTTTTTCAGGGCTCGATTTTCGTGCCCCGAAAAGTTTCATTTTTTTTGACATTTTAAGTTTTGGGAAGTCAAAAAATAATATATGAAGCACTTAGGAACAATTTGTTTTGTTTTTCGGACATTGATTTTACTGATTTTTAGACTTCGTTTTTCAGTGCTCGATTTTCGTGACCCGAAAAGTTTCATTATTTTTGACATTTTAAGTTTTGGGAAGTCAAAAAATAATATATTAAGCACTTAGGAGACATTTGTATTGTTTTTCGGACTCTGATTTTGCTGATTTTAAGACGTCGTTTTTCATGGATGGATTTCCGTGCCGTGAAAAGTTTCATTTTTTTTGACATTTTAAGTTTTGGGAAGACAAAAATTAATATATTAAGCACTTAGGTGCAATTTGTTTTGTTTTTCAGACTCTGATTTAGCTGATTTTAAGACATCATTTTTCAGGGCTCGATTTTCGTTGCACCGAAAAGTTTCATTTTTTTTGACATTTTAAGTTTTGGGAAGTCAAAAAATAATATATGAAGCACTTAGGACCAATTTGTTTTGTTTTTCGGACATTGATTTTACTGATTTTTAGACTTCGTTTTTCAGGGCTCGATTTTCGTGCCCCGAAAAGTTTCATTTTTTTTGACATTTTAAGTTTTGGGAAGTCAAAAAATAATACATGAAGTACTTAGGACCAATTTGTTTTGTTTTTCGGACATTGATTTTACTGATTTTTAGACTTCGTTTTTAAGGGTTCGATTTTCGTGCCCCGAAAAGTTTCATTTTTTTTGACATTTTAAGTTTTGGGAAGTCAAAAAATAATACATGAAGTACTTAGGACCAATTTGTTTTGTTTTTCGGACATTGATTTTACTGATTTTTAGACTTCGTTTTTAAGGGTTCGATTTTCGTGCCCCGAAAAGTTTCATTTTTTTTGACATTTTAAGTTTTGGGAAGTCAAAAAATAATATATGAAGCACTTAGGACCAATTTGTTTTGTTTTTCGGACATTGATTTTATTGATTTTTAGACTTCGTTTTTCAGGGCTCGATTTTCGTGCCCCGAAAAGTTTCATTTTTTTTGACATTTTAAGTTTTGGGAAGTCAAAAAATAATATATGAAGCTCTTATGACCAATTTGTTTTGTTTTTCGGACATTGATTTTACTGATTTTTAGACTTCGTTTTTCAGGGCTCGATTTTCGTGACCCGAAAAGTTTCATTTTTTTTGACATTTTAAGTTTTGGGAAGTCAAAAAATAATATATGAAGCACTTAGGACCAATTTGTTTTGTTTTTCGGACATTGATTTTACTGATTTTTTGACTTCATTTTTCAGGGCTCGATTTTCGTGCCCCGAAAAGTTTTATTTTTTTGACATTTTAAGTTTTGGGAAGTCAAAAAATAATATATGAAGCACTTAGGACCAATTTGTTTTATTTTTCGGACATTGATTTTAATGATTTTTAGACTTCATTTATCAGGGCTCTATTTTCGTGCCCCGAAAAGTTTCATTTTTTTTGACATTTAAAGTTTTGGGAAGTCAAAAAATAATATATGAAGCACTTAGGACCAATTTGTTTTGTTTTTCGGACATTGATTTTACTGATTTTTAGACTTCGTTTTTCAGGGCTCGATTTTCGTGAGACGGAAAGTTTCCTTTTTTTTGAAATTTCAAGTTTTAGGAAGTCAAAAAATAATATATTAAGCACTTAGGAGACATTTGTATTGTTTTTCGGACTCTGATTTTGCTGATTTTAAGACGTCGTTTTTCATGGATGGATTTCCGTGTCCTGAAAAGTTTCATTTTTTTTGACATTTTAAGTTTTGGGAAGACAAAAATTAATATATTAAGCACTTAGGTGCAATTTGTTTTGTTTTTCAGACTCTGATTTAGCTGATTTTAAGACATCATTTTTCAGGTCTCGATTTTCGTGCCCCGAAAAGTTTCATTTTTTTTGACATTTTAAGTTTTGGGAAGTCAAAAGATTATATATGAAGCACTTAGGACCAATTTGTTTTATTTTTCGGACATTGATTTTACTGATTTTTAGACTTCATTTTTCAGGGCTCGATTTTCGTGCCCCGAAAAGTTTCATTTTTTTTGACATTTTAAGTTTTGGGAAGTCAAAAAATAATATATTAAGAACTTAGAACCAATATGATTTGTTTTTCGTACATTGATTTTACTGATTTTTAGACTTCATTTTTCAGGGCTCAATTTTCGTGCCCCGTGAAGTTTCATTTTTTTTAAATTTCAAGTTTTGGGAATTCAAAAAATAATATATTAAGCACTTAGGAGACATTTGTATTGTTTTTCGGACTCTGATTTTGCTGATTTTAAGACGTCGTTTTTCAGGGATGGATTTCCGTGCCCCAAAAAGTTTCATTTTTTTTGACATTTTAAGTTTTGGGAAGTCAAAAAATAATATATTAAGCACTTAGGAGACATTTGTATTGTTTTTCGGACTCTGATTTTGCTGATTTTAAGACGTCGT
This sequence comes from Penstemon davidsonii, assembly GCA_034814905.1. Lineage (NCBI taxonomy): Eukaryota > Viridiplantae > Streptophyta > Magnoliopsida > Lamiales > Plantaginaceae > Penstemon > Penstemon davidsonii. Next base: position 130,242 of record JAYDYQ010002085.1, read on the forward strand.
TTTTCATGGATGGATTTCCGTGCCCTGAAAAGTTTCATTTTTTTTGACATTTTATGTTTTGGGAGGAAAAAAATTAATATATTAAGCACTTAGGTGCAATTTGTTTTGTTTTTCAGACTCTGATTTAGCTGATTTTAAGACATCATTTTTCAGGTCTCGATTTTCGTGCCCCGAAAAGTTTCATTTTTTTTGACATTTTAAGTTTTGGGAAGTCAAAAGATTATATATGAAGCACTTAGGTCCAATTTGTTTTATTTTTCGGACATTGATTTAACTGATTTTTAGACTTCATTTTTCAGGGCTCGATTTTCGTGCCCCGAAAAGTTTAATTTTTTTGACATTTTAAGTTTTGGGAAGTCAAAAAATAATATATGAAGCACTTAGGACCAATTTGTTTTATTTTTCGGACATTGATTTTAATGATTTTTAGACTTCATTTATCAGGGCTCTATTTTTGTGCCCCGAAAAGTTTCATTTTTTTTGACATTTTAAGTTTTGGGAAGTCAAAAAATAATATATGAAGCACTTAGGACCAATTTGTTTTGTTTTTCGGACATTGATTTTACTGATTTTTAGACTTCGTTTTTCAGGGCTCGATTTTCGTGACCCGAAAAGTTTCATTTTTTTTGACATTTTATGTTTTGGGAAGTCAAAAAATAATATATTAAGCACTTAGGAGACATTTGTATTGTTTTTCGGACTCTGATTTTGCTGATTTTAAGACGTCGTTTTTCATGGATGGATTTCCGTGCCCTGAAAAGTTTCATTTTTTTTGACATTTTAAGTTTTGGGAGGAAAAAAATTAATATATTAAGCACTTAGGTGCAATTTGTTTTGTTTTTCAGACTCTGATTTAGCTGATTTTAAGACATCATTTTTCAGGTCTCGATTTTCGTGCCCCGAAAGGTTTCATTTTTTTTGACATTTTAAGTTTTGGGAAGTCAAAAGATTATATATGAAGCACTTAGGACCAATTTGTTTTATTTTTCGGACATTGATTTTACTGATTTTTTGACTTCATTTTTCAGGGCTCGATTTTCGTGCCCCGAAAAGTTTAATTTTTTTGACATTTTAAGTTTTGGGAAGTCAAAAAATAATATATGAAGCACTTAGGACCAATTTGTTTTATTTTTCGGACATTGATTTTAATGATTTTTAGACTTCATTTATCAGGGCTCTATTTTCGTGCCCCGAAAAGTTTCATTTTTTTTGACATTTTAAGTTTTGGGAAGTCAAAAAATAATATATGAAGCACTTAGGACCAATTTGTTTTGTTTTTCGGAAATTGATTTTACTGATTTTTAGACTTCGTTTTTCAGGGCTCGATTTTCGTGACCCGAAAAGTTTCATTTTTTTTGACATTTTATGTTTTGGGAAGTCAAAAAATAATATATTAAGCACTTAGGAGACATTTGTATTGTTTTTCGGACTCTGATTTTGCTGATTTTAAGACGTCGTTTTTCATGGATGGATTTCCGTGCCGTGAAAAGTTTCATTTTTTTTGACATTTTAAGTTTTGGGAAGACAAAAATTAATATATTAAGCACTTAGGTGCAATTTGTTTTGTTTTTCAGACTCTGATTTAGCTGATTTTAAGACATCATTTTTCAGGGCTCGATTTTCGTGCCCCGAAAAGTTTCATTTTTTTTGACATTTTAAGTTTTGGGAAGTCAAAAAATAATATATGAAGCACTTAGGACCAATTTGTTTTGTTTTTCGGACATTGATTTTACTGATTTTTAGACTTCGTTTTTCAGGGCTCGATTTTCGTGCCCCGAAAAGTTTCATTTTTTTTGACATTTTAAGTTTTGGGAAGTCAAAAAATAATATATTAAGCACTTAGGAGACATTTGTATTGTTTTTCGGACTCTGATTTTGTTGATTTTAAGACGTCGTTTTTCATGGATGGATTTCCGTGCCGTGAAAAGTTTCATTTTTTTTGACATTTTAAGTTTTGGGAAGACAAAAATTAATATATTAAGCACTTAGGTGCAATTTGTTTTGTTTTTCAGACTCTGATTTAGCTGATTTTAAGACATCATTTTTCAGGGCTCGATTTTCGTGCCCCGAAAAGTTTCATTTTTTTTGACATTTTAAGTTTTGGGAAGTCAAAAAATAATATATGAAGCACTTAGGACCAATTTGTTTTGTTTTTCGGACATTGATTTTACTGATTTTTAGACTTCGTTTTTCAGGGCTCGATTTTCGTGCCCCGAAAAGTTTCATTTTTTTTGACATTTTAAGTTTTGGGAAGTCAAAAAATAATACATGAAGTACTTAGGACCAATTTGTTTTGTTTTTCGGACATTGATTTTACTGATTTTTAGACTTCGTTTTTAAGGGTTCGAGTTTCTTGCCCCGAAAATTTTCATTTTTTTTGACATTTTATGTTTTGTTAATTCAAAAAATAATACATGAAGTACTTAGGACCAATTTGTTTTGTTTTTCGGACATTGATTTTACTGATTTTTAGACTTCGTTTTTAAGGGTTCGATTTTCGTGCCCCGAAAAGTTTCATTTTTTTTGACATTTTAAGTTTTGGGAAGTCAAAAAATAATATATGAAGCACTTAGGACCAATTTGTTTTGTTTTTCGGACATTGATTTTATTGATTTTTAGACTTCATTTTTCAGGGCTCGATTTTCGTGCCCCGAAAAGTTTCATTTTTTTTGACATTTTAAGTTTTGGGAAGTCAAAAAATAATATATGAAGCTCTTATGACCAATTTGTTTTGTTTTTCGGACATTGATTTTACTGATTTTTAGACTTCGTTTTTCAGGGCTCGATTTTCGTGACCCGAAAAGTTTCATTTTTTTTGACATTTTAAGTTTTGGGAAGTCAAAAAATAATATATGAAGCACTTAGGACCAATTTGTTTTGTTTTTCGGACATTGATTTTACTGATTTTTTGACTTCATTTTTCAGGGCTCGATTTTCGTGCCCCGAAAAGTTTTATTTTTTTGACATTTTAAGTTTTGGGAAGTCAAAAAATAATATATGAAGCACTTAGGACCAATTTGTTTTATTTTTCGGACATTGATTTTAATGATTTTTAGACTTCATTTATCAGGGCTCTATTTTCGTGCCCCGAAAAGTTTCATTTTTTTTGACATTTAAAGTTTTGGGAAGTCAAAAAATAATATATGAAGCACTTAGGACCAATTTGTTTTGTTTTTCGGACATTGATTTTACTGATTTTTAGACTTCGTTTTTCAGGGCTCGATTTTCGTGACCCGAAAAGTTTCATTTTTTTTGACATTTTAAGTTTTGGGAAGTCAAAAAATAATATATTAAGCACTTAGGAGACATTTGTATTGTTTTTCGGACTCTGATTTTGCTGATTTTAAGACGTCGTTTTTCATGGATGGATTTCCGTGTCCTGAAAAGTTTCATTTTTTTTGACATTTTAAGTTTTGGGAAGACAAAAATTAATATATTAAGCACTTAGGTGCAATTTGTTTTGTTTTTCAGACTCTGATTTAGCTGATTTTAAGACATCATTTTTCAGGTCTCGATTTTCGTGCCCCGAAAAGTTTCATTTTTTTTGACATTTTAAGTTTTGGGAAGTCAAAAGATTATATATGAAGCACTTAGGACCAATTTGTTTTGTTTTTCGGACATTGATTTTACTGATTTTTAGACTTCATTTTTCAGGGCTCGATTTTCGTGCCCCGAAAAGTTTCATTTTTTTTGACATTTTAAGTTTTGGGAAGTCAAAAAATAATATATTAAGCACTTAGAACCAATTTGTTTTGTTTTTCGGACATTGATTTTACTAAGTTTTATACTTCATTTTTCAGGGCTCAATTTTCGTGCCCCGTGAAGTTTCATTTTTTTTAAATTTCAAGTTTTGGGAATTCAAAAAATAATATATTAAGCACTTAGGAGACATTTGTATTGTTTTTCGGACTCTGATTTTGCTGATTTTAAGACGTCGTTTTTCAGGGATGGATTTCCGTGCCCCAAAAAGTTTCATTTTTTTTGACATTTTAAGTTTTGGGAAGTCAAAAAATAATATATTAAGCACTTAGGAGACATTTGTATTGTTTTTCGGACTCTGATTTTGCTGATTTTAAGACGTCGTTTTTCATGGATGGATTTCCGTGCCCTGAAAAGTTTCATTTTTTTTGACATTTTATGTTTTGGGAGGAAAAAAATTAATATATTAAGCACTTAGGTGCAATTTGTTTTGTTTTTCAGACTCTGATTTAGCTGATTTTAAGACATCATTTTTCAGGTCTCGACTTTCGTGCCCCGAAAAGTTTCATTTTTTTTGACATTTTAAGTTTTGGGAAGTCAAAAGATTATATATGAAGCACTTAGGACCAATGTGTTTTATTTTTCGGACATTGATTGTACTGTATTTTAGACTTCATTTTTCAGGGCTCGATTTTCGGGCCCCAAAAAGTTTAAATTTTTTGACATTTAAAGATTTGGGAAGTCAAAAAAGAATATATGAAGCACTTAGGACCAATTTGTTTTATTTTTCGGACATTGATTTTAATGATTTTTAGACTTCATTTATCAGGGCTCTATTTTTGTGCCCCGAAAAGTTTTATTTTTTTTGACATTTTAAGTTTTGGGAAGTCAAAAAATAATATATGAAGCACTTAGGACCAATTTGTTTTGTTTTTCGGACATTGATTTTACTGATTTTTAGACTTCGTTTTTCAGGGCTCGATTTTCGTGACCCGAAAAGTTTCATTTTTTTTGACATTTTATGTTTTGGGAAGTCAAAAAATAATATATTAAGCACTTAGGAGACATTTGTATTGTTTTTCGGACTCTGATTTTGCTGATTTTAAGACGTCGTTTTTCATGGATGGATTTCCGTGCCCTGAAAAGTTTCATTTTTTTTGACATTTTAAGTTTTGGGAGGAAAAAAAATTAATATATTAAGCACTTAGGTGCAATTTGTTTTGTTTTTCAGACTCTGATTTAGCTGATTTTAAGACATCATTTTTCAGGTCTCGATTTTCGTGCCCCGAAAAGTTTCATTTTTTTTGACATTTTAAGTTTTGGGAAGTCAAAAGATTATATATGAAGCACTTAGGACCAATTTGTTTTATTTTTCGGACATTGATTTTACTGATTTTTTGACTTCATTTTTCATGGCTCGATTTTCGTGCCCCGAAAAGTTTAATTTTTTTGACATTTTAAGTTTTGGGAAGTCAAAAAATAATATATGAAGCACTTAGGACCAATTTGTTTTATTTTTCGGACATTGATTTTAATGATTTTTAGACTTCATTTATCGGGCTCTATTTTCGTGCCCCGAAAAGTTTCATTTTTTTTGACATTTTAAGTTTTGGGAAGTCAAAAAATAATATATGAAGCACTTAGGACCAATTTGTTTTGTTTTTCGGAAATTGATTTTACTGATTTTTAGACTTCATTTTTCAGGGCTCGATTTTCGTGACCCGAAAAGTTTCATTTTTTTTGACATTTTATGTTTTGGGAAGTCAAAAAATACTATATTAAGCATATAGGAGCCATTTGTTTTGTTTTTCGGACTCTGATTTTGCTGATTTTAAGACGTCGTTTTTCATGGATGGATTTCCGTGCCGTGAAAAGTTTCATTTTTTTTGACATTTTAAGTTTTGGGAAGACAAAAATTAATATATTAAGCACTTAGGTGCAATTTGTTTTGTTTTTCAGACTCTGATTTAGCTGATTTTAAGACATCATTTTTCAGGGCTCGATTTTCGTGCCCCGAAAAGTTTCATTTTTTTTGACATTTTGAGTTTTGGGAAGTCAAAAAATAATATATGAAGCACTTAGGACCAATTTGTTTTGTTTTTCGGACATTGATTTTACTGATTTTTAGACTTCGTTTTTCAGGGCTCGATTTTCGTGCCCCGAAAAGTTTCATTTTTTTTGACATTTTAAGTTTTGGGAAGTCAAAAAATAATATATTAAGCACTTAGGAGACATTTGTATTGTTTTTCGGACTCTGATTTTGTTGATTTTAAGACGTCGTTTTTCATGGATGGATTTCCGTGCCGTGAAAAGTTTCATTTTTTTTGACATTTTAAGTTTTGGGAAGACAAAAATTAATATATTAAGCACTTAGGTGCAATTTGTTTTGTTTTTCAGACTCTGATTTAGCTGATTTTAAGACATCATTTTTCAGGGCTCGATTTTCGTGCCCCGAAAAGTTTCATTTTTTTTGACATTTTAAGTTTTGGGAAGTCAAAAAATTATATATGAAGCACTTAGGACCAATTTGTTTTGTTTTTCGGACATTGATTTTACTGATTTTTAGACTTCGTTTTTCAGGGTTCGATTTTCGTGCACTGAATAGTTTAATTTTTTTTGACATTTTAAGTTTTGGGAAGTCAAAAAATAATACATGAAGTACTTAGGACCAATTTGTTTTGTTTTTCGGACATTGATTTTACTGATTTTTAGACTTCGTTTTTAAGGGTTCGATTTTCGTGCCCCGAAAAGTTTGATTTTTTTTGACATTTTAAGTTTTGGGAAGTCAAAAAATAATACATGAAGTACTTAGGACCAATTTGTTTTGTTTTTCGGACATTGATTTTACTGATTTTTAGACTTCGTTTTTAAGGGTTCGATTTTCGTGCCCCGAAAAGTTTCATTTTTTTTGACATTTTAAGTTTTGGGAAGTCAAAAAATAATATATGAAGCACTTAGGACCAATTTGTTTTGTTTTTCGGACATTGATTTTACTGATTTTTAGACTTCGTTTTTCAGGGCTCGATTTTCGTGCCCCGAAAAGTTTCATTTTTTTTGACATTTTAAGTTTTGGGAAGTCAAAAAATAATATATGAAGCACTTATGACCAATTTGTTTTGTTTTTCGGACATTGATTTTACTGATTTTTAGACTTCGTTTTTCAGGGCTCGATTTTCGTGACCCGAAAAGTTTCATTTTTTTTGACATTTTAAGTTTTGGGAAGTCAAAAAATAATATATGAAGCACTTAGGACCAACTTGTTTTGTTTTTCGGACATTGATTTTACTGATTTTTTGACTTCATTTTTCAGGGCTCGATTTTCGTGCCCCGAAAAGTTTTATTTTTTTGACATTTTTAGTTTTAGGAAGTCAAAAAATAATATATGAAGCACTTAGGACCAATTTGTTTTATTTTTCGGACATTGATTTTAATGATTTTTAGACTTCATTTATCAGGGCTCTATTTTCGTGCCCCGAAAAGTTTCATTTTTTTTGACATTTAAAGTTTTGGGAAGTCAAAAAATAATATATGAAGCACTTAGGACCAATTTGTTTTGTTTTTCGGACATTGATTTTACTGATTTTTAGACTTCGTTTTTCAGGGCTCGATTTTCGTGACCCGAAAAGTTTCATTTTTTTTGACATTTTATGTTTTGGGAAGTCAAAAAATAATATATTCAGCACTTAGCAGACATTTGTATTGTTTTCCGGTCTCTGATTTTGCTGATTTTAAGACGTCGTTTTTCATGGATGGATTTCCGTGCCCTGAAGAGTTTCATTTTTTTTGACATTTTAAGTTTTGGGAAGACAAAAATTAATATATTAAGCACTTAGGTGCAATTTGTTTTGTTTTTCAGACTCTGATTTAGCTGATTTTAAGACATCATTTTTCAGGTCTCGATTTTCGTGCCCCGAAAAGTTTCATTTTTTTTGACATTTTAAGTTTTGGGAAGTCAAAAGATTATATATGAAGCACTTAGGACCAATTTGTTTTATTTTTCGGACATTGATTTTACTGTTTTTTAGACTTCATTTTTCAGGGCTCGATTTTCGTGCCCCGAAAAGTTTAATTTTTTTGACATTTTAAGTTTTGGGAAGTCAAAAAATAATATATGAAGCACTTAGGACCAATTTGTTTTATTTTTCGGTCATTGATTTTAATGATTTTTAGACTTCATTTTTCAGGGCTCGATTTTCGTGCCCCGAAAAGTTTCATTTTTTTTGACATTTTAAGTTTTGGGAAGTCAAAAAATAATATATTAAGCACTTAGAACCAATATGATTTGTTTTTCGTACATTGATTTTACTGATTTTTAGACTTCATTTTTCAGGGCTCGATTTTCGTGCCCCGTGAATTTTCATTTTTTTTAAATTTCAAGTTTTGGGAATTCAAAGAATAATATATTAAGCACTTAGGAGACATTTGTATTGTTTTTCGGACTCTGATTTTGCTGATTTTAAGACGTCGGTTTTCAGGGATGGATTTCCGTGCCCCAAACAGTTTCATTTTTTTTGACATTTTAAGTTTTGGGAAGTCAAAAAATAATATATTAAGCACTTAGGAGACATTTGTATTGTTTTTCGGACTCTGATTTTGCTGATTTTAAGACGTCGTTGTTCATGGGAAGATTTCCGTGCCCCGAAATGTTTCATTTTTTTTGACATTTTAATTTTTGGGAAGTCAAAAATTAATATATTAAGCACTTAGGTGCAATTTGTTTTGTTTTTCAGACTCTGATTTAGCTGATTTTAAGACATCATTTTTCAGGTCTCGATTTTCGTGCCCCGAAAAGTTTCATTTTTTTTGACATTTTAAGTTTTGGGAAGTCAAAAGATTATATATGAAGCACTTAGGACCAATTTGTTTTATTTTTCGGACATTGATTTTACTGATTTTTAGACTTCATTTTTCAGGGCTCGATTTTCGTGCTCCGAAAAGTTTAATTTTTTTGACATTTTAAGTTTTGGGAAGTCAAAAAATAATATATGAAGCACTTAGGACCAATTTGTTTTATTTTTCGGACATTGATTTTAATGATTTTTAGACTTCATTTATCTGGGCTCTATTTTCGTGCCCCGAAAAGTTTCATTTTTTTTGACATTTTAAGTTTTGGGAAGTCAAAAAATAATATATGAAGCACTTAGGACCAATTTGTTTTGTTTTTCGGACATTGATTTTACAGATTTTTAGACTTCGTTTTTCAGGGCTCGATTTTCGTGACCCGAAAAGTTTCATTTTTTTTGACATTTTATGTTTTGGGAAGTCAAAAAATAATATATTAAGCACTTAGGAGACATTTGTATTGTTTTTCGGACTCTGATTTTGCTGATTTTAAGACGTCGTTTTTCATGGATGGATTTCCGTGCCTTTAAAAGTTTCATTTTTTTTGACATTTTAAGTTTTGGGAGGAAAAAAATTAATATATTAAGCACTTAGGTGCAATTTGTTTTGTTTTTCAGACTCTGATTTAGCTGATTTTAAGACATCATTTTTCAGGTCTCGATTTTCGTGCCCCGAAAAGTTTCATTTTTTTGACATTTTAAGTTTTGGGAAGTCAAAAGATTATATATGAAGCACTTAGGACCAATTTGTTTTATTTTTCGGACATTGATTTTACTGATTTTTTGACTTCATTTTTCAGGGCTCGATTTTCGTGCCCCGAAAAGTTTAATTTTTTTGACATTTTAAGTTTTGGGAAGTCAAAAAATAATATATGAAGCACTTAGGACCAATTTGTTTTATTTTTCGGACATTGATTTTAATGATTTTTAGACTTCATTTATCAGGGCTCTATTTTCGTGCCCCGAAAAGTTTCATTTTTTTTGACATTTTAAGTTTTGGGAAGTCAAAAAATAATATATGAAGCACTTAGGACCAATTTGTTTTGTTTTTCGGACATTGATTTTACTGATTTTTAGACTTCGTTTTTCAGGGCTCGATTTTCGTGCCCCGAAAAGTTTCATTTTTTTTGACATTTTAAATTTTGGGAAGTCAAAAAATAATATATGAAGCACTTAGGACCAATTTGTTTTGTTTTTCAGTCTTTGATTTTGCTGATTTTTAGACCTTTTTCAGGGCCCGATTTCCGTGCCCCGAAAAGTTTCATTTTTTTTGCCATTTTAAGTTTTCGGAAGACAAAAATTAATATATTAAGCACTTAGGTGCAATTTGTTTTATTTTTCAGACTCTGATTTAGCTGATTTTAAGACATCATTTTTCAGGTCTCGATTTTCGTGCCCCGAAAAGTTTCATTTTTTTTGACATTTTAAGTTTTGGGAAGTCAAAAAATAATATATGAAGCACTTAGGACCAATTTGTTTTGTTTTTCGGAAATTGATTTTACTGATTTTTAGACTTCGTTTTTCAGGGCTCGATTTTCGTGCCCCGAAAAGTTTCATTTTTTTTCACATTTTAAGTTTTGGGAAGTCAAAAAATAATATACGAAGCACTTAGGAACTACTTGTTTTGTTTTTCGGACATTGATCTTACTGATTTTTAGACTTCGTTTTTCAGCGCTCGATTTTCGTGACCCGAAAAGTTTCATTTTTTTTGACATTTTAAGTTTTGGGAAGTCAAAAAATAATATATTAAGCACTTAGGAGACATTTGTATTGTTTTTCGGACTCTGATTTTGCTGATTTTAAGACGTCGTTTTTCATGGATGGATTTCCGTGCCGTGAAAAGTTTCATTTTTTTTGACATTTTAAGTTTTGGAAAGACAAAAATTAATAAATTAACCACTTAGGTGCAATTTGTTTTGTTTTTCAGACTCTGATTTAGCTGATTTTAAGACATCATTTTTCAGGGTTCGATTTTCGTGCCCCGAAAAGTTTCATTTTTTTTGACATTTTAAGTTTTGGGAAGTCAAAAGATTATATATGAAGCACTTAGGACCAATTTGTTTTATTTTTCGGACATTGATTTTAATGATTTTTAGACTTCATTTATCAGGGCTCTATTTTCGTGCCCCGAAAAGTTTTATTTTTTTTGACATTTTAAGTTTTGGGAAGTCAAAAAATAATATATGAAGCACTTAGGACCAATTTGTTTTGTTTTTCGGACATTGATTTTACAGATTTTTAGACTTCGTTTTTCAGGGCTCGATTTTCGTGACCCGAAAAGTTTCATTTTTTTTGACATTTTATGTTTTGGGAAGTCAAAAAATAATATATTAAGCACTTAGGAGACATTTGTATTGTTTTTCGGACTCTGATTTTGCTGATTTTAAGACGTCGTTTTTCATGGATGGATTTCCGTGCCCTGAAAAGTTTCATTTTTTTTGACATTTTAAGTTTTGGGAGGAAAAAAATTAATATATTAAGCCCTTAGGTGCAATTTGCCTTGTTTTTCAGACTCTGATTTAGCTGATTTTAAGACATCATTTTTCAGGTCTCGATTTTCGTGCCCCGAAAAGTTTCATTTTTTTTGACATTTTAAGTTTTGGGAAGTCAAAAGATTATATATGAAGCACTTAGGACCAATTTGTTTTATTTTTCGGACATTGATTTTACTGATTTTTTGACTTCATTTTTCAGGGCTCGATTTTCGTGCCCCGAAAAGTTTAATTTTTTTGACATTTTAAGTTTTGTGAAGTCAAAAAATAATATATGAAGCACTTAGGACCAATTTGTTTTATTTTTCGGACATTGATTTTAATGATTTTTAGACTTCATTTATCAGGGCTCTATTTTCGTGCCCCGAAAAGTTTCATTTTTTTTGACATTTTAAGTTTTGGGAAGTCAAAAAATAATATATGAAGCACTTAGGACCAATTTGTTTTGTTTTTCGGACATTGATTTTACTGATTTTTAGACTTCGTTTTTCAGGGCTCGATTTTCGTGCCCCGAAAAGTTTCATTTTTTTTGACATTTTAAATTTTGTGAAGTCAAAAAATAATATATGAAGCACTTAGGACCAATTTGTTTTGTTTTTCGGACATTGATTTTACTGATTTTTAGACTTCGTTTTTCAGGGCTCGATTTTCGTGACCCGAAAAGTTTCATTTTTTTTGACATTTTAAGTTTTGGGAAGTCAAAAAATAATATATGAAGCACTTAGGACCAATTTGTTTTGTTTTTCGGACATTGATTTTACTGATTTTTTGACTTCATTTTTCAGGGCTCGATTTTCGTGCCCCGAAAAGTTTTATTTTTTTGACATTTTAAGTTTTGGGAAGTCAAAAAATAATATATGAAGCACTTAGGACCAATTTGTTTTATTTTTCGGACATTGATTTTAATGATTTTTAGACTTCATTTATCAGGGCTCTATTTTCGTGCCCCGAAAAGTTTCATTTTTTTTGACATTTAAAGTTTTGGGAAGTTAAAAAATAATATATGAAGCACTTAGGACCAATTTGTTTTGTTTTTCGGACATTGATTTTACTGATTTTTAGACTTCGTTTTTCAGGGCTCGATTTTCGTGACCCGAAAAGTTTCATTTTTTTTGACATTTTAAGTTTTGGGAAGTCAAAAAATAATATATGAAGCACTTAGGACCAATTTGTTTTGTTTTTCGGACATTGATTTTACTGATTTTTTGACTTCATTTTTCAGGGCTCGATTTTCGTGCCCCGAAAAGTTTTATTTTTTTGACATTTTAAGTTTTGGGAAGTCAAAAAATAATATATGAAGCACTTAGGACCAATTTGTTTTATTTTTCGGACAACGATTTTAATGATTTTTCGACTTCTTTTACCAGGGCTCTGTTGTCGTGCTCCGAAAAGTTTCATTTTTTTTGACATTTAAAGTTTTGGGAAGTCAAAAAATAATATATGAAGCACTTAGGACCAATTTGTTTTGTTTTTCGGACATTGATTTTACTGATTTTTAGACTTCGTTTTTCAGGGCTCGATTTTCGTGACCCGAAAAGTTTCATTTTTTTTGACATTTTGAGTTTTGGGAAGTCAAAAAATAATATATTAAGCACTTAGGAGACATTTGTATTGTTTTTCGGACTCTGATTTTGCTGATTTTAAGACGTCGTTTTTCATGGATGGATTTCCGTGCCCTGAAAAGTTTCATTTTTTTTGACATTTTAAGTTTTGGGAAGACAAAAATTAATATATTAAGCACTTAGGTGCAATTTGTTTTGTTTTTCAGACTCTGATTTAGCTGATTTTAAGACATCATTTTTCAGGTCTCGATTTTCGTGCCCCGAAAAGTTTCATTTTTTTTGACATTTTAAGTTTTGGGAAGTCAAAAGCTTATATATGAAGCACTTAGGACCAATTTGTTTTATTTTTCGGACATTGATTTTACTGATTTTTAGACTTCATTTTTCAGGGCTCGATTTTCGTGCCCCGAAAAGTTTAATTTTTTTGACATTTTAAGTTTTGGGAAGTCAAAAAATAATATATGAAGCACTTAGGACCAATTTGTTTTATTTTTCGGACATTGATTTTAATGATTTTTAGACTTCATTTTTCAGGGCTCGATTTTCGTGCCCCGAAAAGTTTCATTTTTTTTGACATTTTAAGTGTTGGGAAGTCAAAAAATAAAATATGAAGCACTTAGAACCAATATGATTTGTTTTTCGTACATTGATTTTACTGATTTTTAGACTTCATTTTTCAGGGATGATCGATTTCCGTGCCTCGAAAAGTTTCATTTTTTTTGACATTTTAAGTTTAGGGAAGTCAAAAATTAATATATTAAGCACTTAGGAGACATTTGTATTGTTTTTCGGACTCTGATTTTGCTGATTTTAAGACGTCGTTTTTCATGGATGGATTTCCGTGCCCTGAAAAGTTTCATTTTTTTTGACATTTTAAGTTTTGGGAAGACAAAAATTAATATATTAAGCACTTAGGTGCAATTTGTTATGTTTTTCAGACTCTGATTTAGCTGATTTTAAGACATCATTTTTCAGGTCTCGATTTTCGTGCCCCGAAAAGTTTCATTTTTCAGGGCTCGATTTTCGTGCCCCGAAAAGTTTTTCAGGGCTCGATTTTCGTGCCCCGAAAAGTTTTATTTTTTTGACATTTTAAGTTTTGGGAAGTCAAAAAATAATATATGAAGCACTTAGGGCCAATTTGTTTTATTTTTCGGACCTTGATTTTAGTGATTTTTAGACTTCATTTATCAGGGCTCTATTTTCGTGCCCCGAAAAGTTTCATTTTTTTTTACATTTTAAGTTTTGGGAAGTCAAAAAATAATATATGAAGCACTTAGGAACAATTTGTTTTGTTTTTCGGACATTGATTTTACTGATTTTTAGACTTCGTTTTTCAGTGCTCGATTTTCGTGACCCGAAAAGTTTCATTTTTTTTGACATTTTAAGTTTTGGGAAGTCAAAAAATAATATATTAAGCACTTAGGAGACATTTGTATTGTTTTTCGGACTCTGATTTTGCTGATTTTGCTGATTTTAAGACGTCGTTTTTCATGGATGGATTTCCGTGCCGTGAAAAGTTTCATTTTTTTTGACATTTTAAGTTTTGGGAAGACAAAAATTAATATATTAAGCACTTAGGTGCAATTTGTTTTGTTTTTCAGACTCTGATTTAGCTGATTTTAAGACATCATTTTTCAGGGCTCGATTTTCGTGCCCCGAAAAGTTTCATTTTTTTTGACATTTTAAGTTTTGGGAAGTCAAAAAATAATATATGAAGCACTTAGGTGCAATTTGTTTTGTTTTTCGGACATTGATTTTACTGATTTTTAGACTTCATTTTTCAGGGCTCGATTTTCGTGCCCCGAAAAGTTTCATTTTTTTTGACATTTTAAGTTTTGGGAAGTCAAAAAATAATATATTAAGCACTTAGGAGACATTTGTATTGTTTTTCGGACTCTGATTTTGCTGATTTTAAGACGTCGTTTTTCATGGAAGGATTTCCGTGCCCCGAAAAGTTTCATTTTTTTTGACATTTTAAGTTTTGGGAAGACAAAAATTAATATATTAAGCACTTAGGTGCAATTTGTTTTGTTTTTCAGACTCTGATTTAGCTGATTTTAAGACATCATTTTTCAGGTCTCGATTTTCGTGCCCCGAAAAGTTTAATTTTTTTTGACATTTTAAGTTTTGGGAAGTCAAAAGATTATATATGAAGCACTTAGGACCAATTTGTTTTATTTTTCGGACATTGATTTTACTGATTTTTTGACTTCATTTTTCAGGGCTCGATTTTCGTGCCCCGAAAAGTTTAATTTTTTTGACATTTTAAGTTTTGGGAAGTCAAAAAATAATATATGAAGCACTTAGGACCAATTTGTTTTATTTTTCGGACATTGATTTTAATGATTTTTAGACTTCATTTATCAGGGCTCTATTTTCGTGCCCCGAAAAGTTTCATTTTTTTTGACATTTTAAGTTTTGGGAAGTCAAAAAATAATATATGAAGCACTTAGGACCAATTTGTTTTGTTTTTCGGACATTGATTTTACTGATTTTTAGACTTCGTTTTTCAGGGCTCGATTTTCGTGCCCCGAAAAGTTTCATTTTTTTTGACATTTTAAATTTTGTGAAGTCAAAAAATAATATATGAAGCACTTAGGACCAATTTGTTTTGTTTTTCGGACATTGATTTTACTGATTTTTAGACTTCGTTTTTCAGGGCTCGATTTTCGTGACCCGAAAAGTTTCATTTTTTTTGACATTTTAAGTTTTGGGAAGTCAAAAAATAATATATGAAGCACTTAGGACCAATTTGTTTTGTTTTTCGGACATTGATTTTACTGATTTTTTGACTTCATTTTTCAGGGCTCGATTTTCGTGCCCCGAAAAGTTTTATTTTTTTGACATTTTAAGTTTTGGGAAGTCAAAAAATAATATATGAAGCACTTAGGACCAATTTGTTTTATTTTTCGGACATTGATTTTAATGATTTTTAGACTTCATTTTTCAGGGCTCTATTTTCGTGCCCCGAAAAGTTTCATTTTTTTTGACATTTAAAGTTTTGGGAAGTCAAAAAATAATATATGAAGCACTTAGGACCAATTTGTTTTGTTTTTCGGAGATTGATTTTACTGATTTTTAGACTTCGTTTTTCAGGGCTCGATTTTCGTGACCCGAAAAGTTTCATTTTTTTTGACATTTTGAGTTTTGGGAAGTCAAAAAATAATATATTAAGCACTTAGGAGACATTTGTATTGTTTTTCGGACTCTGATTTTGCTGATTTTAAGACGTCGTTTTTCATGGATGGATTTCCGTGCCCTGAAAAGTTTCATTTTTTTTGACATTTTAAGTTTTGGGAAGACAAAAGATTATATATGAAGCACTTAGGACCAATTTGTTTTATTTTTCGGACATTGATTTTACTGATTTTTAGACTTCATTTTTCAGGGCTCGATTTTCGTGCCCCGAAAAGTTTAATTTTTTTGACATTTTTAGTTTTGGGAAGTCAAAAAATAATATATGAAGCACTTAGGACCAATTTGTTTTATTTTTCGGACATTGATTTTAATGATTTTTAGACTTCATTTTTCAGGGCTCGATTTTCGTGCCCCGAAAAGTTTCATTTTTTTTGACATTTTAAGTTTTGGGAAGTCAAAAAATAATATATTAAGCACTTAGAACCAATATGATTTGTTTTTCGTACATTGATTTTACTGATTTTCAGACTTCATTTTTCAGGGATCGATCGATTTCCGTGCCTTGAAAAGTTTAATTTTTTTTGACATTTTAAGTTTAGGGAAGTCAAAAAATAATATATTAAGCACTTAGGAGACATTTGTATTGTTTTTCGGACTCTGATTTTGCTGATTTTAAGACGTCGTTTTTCATGGATGGATTTCCGTGCCCTGAAAAGTTTCATTTTTTTTGACATTTTAAGTTTTGGGAAGACAAAAATTAATATATTAAGCACTTAGGTGCAATTTGTTATGTTTTTCAGACTCTGATTTAGCTGATTTTAAGACATCATTTTCAGGTCTCGATTTTCGTGCCCCGAAAAGTTTCATTTTTCAGGGCTCGATTTTCGTGCCCCGAAAAGTTTTTCAGGGCTCGATTTTCGTGCCCCGAAAAGTTTTATTTTTTTGACATTTTAAGTTTTGGGAAGTCAAAAAATAATATATGAAGCACTTAGGACCAATTTGTTTTATTTTTCGGACATTGATTTTAATGATTTTTAGACTTCATTTATCAGGGCTCTATTTTCGTGCCCCGAAAAGTTTCATTTTTTTTTACATTTTAAGTTTTGGGAAGTCAAAAAATAATATATGAAGCACTTAGGAACAATTTGTTTTGTTTTTCGGACATTGATTTTACTGATTTTTAGACTTCGTTTTTCCGTGCTCCATTTTCGTGACCCGAAAAGTTTCATTTTTTTTGACATTTTAAGTTTTGGGAAGTCAAAAAATAAGATATTAAGCACTTAGGAGACATTTGTATTGTTTTTCGGACTCTGATTTTGCTGATTTTGCTGATTTTAAGACGTCGTTTTTCATGGATGGATTTCCGTGCCGTGAAAAGTTTCATTTTTTTTGACATTTTAAGTTTTGGGAAGTCAAAAATTAATATATTAAGCACTTAGGTGCAATTCGCTCTGTTCTTCAGACCCTGATTTAGCTGATTCTAGGACGTCATCTCTCAGGGCTCGATCTTCGTGCCCCGAAAGGTTTCATTTTTTTTGACATTTTAAGTTTTGGGAAGTCAAAAAATAATATATGAAGCACTTAGGACCAATTTGTTTTGTTTTTCGGGCGTTGATTTTACTGATTTTTGTACTTCGTTTTTCGGGGCTCGATTTTCGTGCCCCGAAAAGTTTCATTTTTTTTGACATTTTAAGTTTTGGGAAGTCAAAAAATAATATATTAAGCACTTAGGAGACATTTGTATTGTTTTTCGGACTCTGATTTTGCTGATTTTAAGACGTCGTTTTTCATGGAAGGATTTCCGTGCCCCGAAAAGTTTCATTTTTTTTGACATTTTAAGTTTTGGGAAGACAAAAATTAATATATTAAGCACTTAGGTGCAATTTGTTTTGTTTTTCAGACTCTGATTTAGCTGATTTTAAGACATCATTTTTCAGGTCTCGATTTTCGTGCCCCGAAAAGTTTAATTTTTTTTGACATTTTAAGTTTTGGGAAGTCAAAAGATTATATATGAAGCACTTAGGACCAATTTGTTTTATTTTTCGGACATTGATTTTACTGATTTTTAGACTTCATTTTTCATGGCTCGATTTTCGTGCCCCGAAAAGTTTCATTTTTTTTGACATTTTAAGTTTTGGGAAGTCAAAAAATAATATATTAAGTATGTTTTTCGTACATTGATTTTACTGATTTTTAGACTTCATTTTTCAGGGCTCGATTTTCGTACCCCGTGAAGTTTCATTTTTTTTAAATTTCAAGTTTTGGGAATTCAAAAAATAATATATTAAGCACTTAGGAGACATTTGTATTGTTTTTCGGACTCTGATTTTGCTGATTTTAAGACGTCGTTTTTCATGGAAAGATTTCCGTGCCCCGAAATGTTTCATTTTTTTTGACATTTTAAATTTTGGGAAGTCAAAAATTAATATATTAAGCACTTAGGTGCAATTTGTTTTGTTTTTCGGACACTGATTTAGCTGATTTTAAGACATCATTTTTCAGGTCTCGATTTTCGTGCCCCGAAAAGTTTCATTTTTTTTGACATTTTAAGTTTTGGGAAGTCAAAAAATAATATATGAAGCACTTAGGACCAATTTGTTTTGATTTTCGGACATTGATTTTACTGATGTTTAGACTTCGTTTTTCAGGGCTCGATTTTCGTGACCCGAAAAGTTTCATTTTTTTTGACTTTTTAAGTTTTGGGAAGTCAAAAAATAATATATTAAGCACTTAGGAGACATTTGTATTGTTTTTCGGACTCTGATTTTGCTGATTTTAAGACGTCGTTTTTCATGGATGGATTTCCGTGCCCTGAAAAGTTTCATTTTTTTTGACATTTTAAGTTTTGGGAAGACAAAAATTAATATATTAAGCACTTAGGTGCAATTTGTTTTGTTTTTCAGACTCTGATTTAGCTGATTTTAAGACATCATTTTTCAGGTCTCGATTTTCGTGCCCCGAAAAGTTTCATTTTTTTTGACATTTTAAGTTTTGGGAAGTCAAAAGATTATATATGAAGCACTTAGGACCAATTTGTTTTATTTTTCGGACATTGATTTTACTGATTTTTAGACTTCATTTTTCAGGGCTCGATTTTCGTGCCCCGAAAAGTTTAATTTTTTTGACATTTTAAGTTTTGGGAAGTCAAAAAATAATATATGAAGCACTTAGGACCAATTTGTTTTATTTTTCGGACATTGATTTTAATGATTTTTAGACTTCATTTATCAGGGCTCTATTTTCGTGCCCCGAAAAGTTTCATTTTTTTTGACATTTTAAGTTTTGGGAAGTCAAAAAATACTATATGAACCAATTACGACCCATTTGTGTTCTTTGTCGGACTCTGATTTTTCTGATTTTTAGTCTTCATTTTTCAGGGCTCGATTTTCGTGCCCCGAAAAGTTTCATTTTTTTTGACATTTTAAGTTTTGGGAAGTCAAAAAATAATATATGAAGCACTTAGGACCAATTTGTTTTGTTTTTCGGACATTGATTTTACTGATTTTTAGACTTCGTTTTTCAGGGCTCGATTTTCGTGCCCCGAAAAGTTTCATTTTTTTTGACATTTTAAGTTTTGGGAAGTCAAAAAATAATATATGAAGCACTTAGGACCAATTTGTTTTGTTTTTCGAAAATTGATTTTACTGATTTTTAGACTTCGTTTTTCAGGGCTCGATTTTCGTGCCCCGAAAAGTTTCATTTTTTTTTACCTTTTTAGTTTTGGGAAGTCAAAAAATAATATATGAAGCACTTATGACCAATTTGTTTTGTTTTTCGGACATTGATTTTACTGATTTTTAGACTTCGTTTTTCAGGGCTCGATTTTCGTGGCCCGAAAAGTTTCATTTTTTTTGACATTTTAAGTTTTGGTAAGTCAAAAAATAATATATGAAGCACTTAGGAGACATTTGTATTGTTTTTCGGACTCTGATTTTCCTGATTTTTAGACTTCGTTTTTCGGGGCTCGGTTTTCGTGCCCCGAAAAGTTATATTTTTTTTGACATTTTAAGTTTTGGGAAGTCAAAAAATAATATATGAAGCACTTAGGACCAATTTGTTTTGTTTTTCGGACATTGATTTTACTGATTTTTAGACTTCGTTTTTCAGGGCTCGATTTTCGTGCCCCGAAAAGTTTCATTTTTTTTTAAATTTCAATTTTTGGGAATTCAAAAAATAATATATTAAGCACTTAGGAGGTATTTGTATTGTTTTTCGGACTCTGATTTTGCTGATTTTAAGACGTCGTTTTTCATGGCTAGATTTCCTTGCCCTGAAAAGTTTCATTTTTTTTGACATTTTAAGTTTTGGGAAGACAAAAATTAATATATTAAGCACTTAGGTGCAATTTGTTATGTTTTTCAGACTCTGATTTAGCTGATTTTAAGACATCATTTTTCAGGTCTCGATTTTCGTGCCCCGAAAAGTTTCATTTTTTTTGACATTTTAAGTTTTGGGAAGTCAAAAAATAATATATGAAGCACTTAGGACCAATTTGTTTTGTTTTTCGGACATTGATTTTACTGATTTTTAGACTTCGTTTTTCAGGGCTCGACTTTCGTGACCCTAAAAGTTTCATTTTTTTTGACATTTTAAGTTTTGGGAAGTCAAAAAATAATATATGAAGCACTTAGGAACAATTTGTTTTGTTTTTCGGACATTGATTTTACTGATTTTTAGACTTCGTTTTTCAGGGTTCGATTTTCGTGCCCCGAAAAGTTTTATTTTTTTGACATTTTAAGTTTTGGGAAGTCAAAAAATAATATATGAAGCACTTAGGACCAATTTGTTTTATTTTTCGGACATTGATTTTAATGATTTTTAGACTTCATTTATCAGGGCTCTGTTTTCGTGCCCCGAAAAGTTTCATTTTTTTTGACATTTTAAGTTTTGGGAAGTCAAAAAATAATATATGAAGCACTGAGGACCACTGTGTTTTGTTTTTCGGACATTGATTTTACTGATTTTTAGACTTCGTTTTTCAGGGCTCGATTTTCGTGACCCGAAAAGTTTCATTTTTTTTGACATTTTAAGTTTTGGGAAGTCAAAAAATAATATATTAAGCACTTAGGAGACATTTGTATTGTTTTTCGGACTCTGATTTTGCTGATTTTAAGACGTCGTTTTTCATGGATGGATTTCCGTGCCCTGAAAAGTTTCATTTTTTTTGACATTTTAAGTTTTGGGAAGACAAAAATTAATATATTAAGCACTTAGGTGCAATTTGTTATGTTTTTCAGACTCTGATTTAGCTGATTTTAAGACATCATTTTCAGGTCTCGATTTTCGTGCCCCGAAAAGTTTCATTTTTCAGGGCTCGATTTTCGTGCCCCGAAAAGTTTTTCAGGGCTCGATTTTCGTGCCCCGAAAAGTTTTATTTTTTTGACATTTTAAGTTTTGGGAAGTCAAAAAATAATATATGAAGCACTTAGGACCAATTTGTTTTATTTTTCGGACATTGATTTTAATGATTTTTAGACTTCATTTATCAGGGCTCTATTTTCGTGCCCCGAAAAGTTTCATTTTTTTTTACATTTTAAGTTTTGGGAAGTCAAAAAATAATATATGAAGCACTTAGGAACAATTTGTTTTGTTTTTCGGACATTGATTTTACTGATTTTTAGACTTCGTTTTTCAGTGCTCGATTTTCGTGACCCGAAAAGTTTCATTTTTTTTGACATTTTAAGTTTT
Organism: Penstemon davidsonii; assembly: GCA_034814905.1. Lineage (NCBI taxonomy): Eukaryota > Viridiplantae > Streptophyta > Magnoliopsida > Lamiales > Plantaginaceae > Penstemon > Penstemon davidsonii. Next base: position 151,662 of record JAYDYQ010002085.1, read on the forward strand.
GGGAAGTCAAAAAATAATATATTAAGCACTTAGGAGACATTTGTATTGTTTTTCGGACTCTGATTTTGCTGATTTTGCTGATTTTAAGACGTCGTTTTTCATGGATGGATTTCCGTGCCGTGAAAAGTTTCATTTTTTTTGACATTTTAAGTTTTGGGAAGACAAAAATTAATATATTAAGCACTTAGGTGCAATTTGTTTTGTTTTTCAGACTCTGATTTAGCTGATTTTAAGACATCATTTTTCAGGTCTCGATTTTCGTGCCCCGAAAAGTTTCATTTTTTTTGACATTTTAAGTTTTGGGAAGTCAAAAAATAATATATGAAGCACTTAGGACCAATTTGTTTTGTTTTTCGGACATTGATTTTACTGATTTTTAGACTTCGTTTTTCAGGGCTCGATTTTCGTGCCCCGAAAAGTTTCATTTTTTTGACATTTTAAGTTTTGGGAAGTCAAAAAATAATATATTAAGCACTTAGGAGACATTTGTATTGTTTTTCGGACTCTGATTTTGCTGATTTTAAGACGTCGTTTTTCATGGAAGGATTTCCGTGCCCCGAAAAGTTTCATTTTTTTTGACATTTTATGTTTTGGGAAGACAAAAATTAATATATTAAGCACTTAGGTGCAATTTGTTTTGTTTTTCAGACTCTGATTTAGCTGATTTTAAGACATCATTTTTCAGGTCTCGATTTTCGTGCCCCGAAAAGTTTAATTTTTTTTGACATTTTAAGTTTTGGGAAGTCAAAAGATTATATATGAAGCACTTAGGACCAATTTGTTTTATTTTTCGGACATTGATTTTACTGATTTTTAGACTTCATTTTTCAGGGCTCGATTTTCGTGCCCCGAGAAGTTTCATTTTTTTTGACATTTTAAGTTTTGGGAAGTCAAAAAATAATATATTAAGTACTTAGAACCAATATGATTTGTTTTTCGTACATTGATTTTACTGATTTTTAGACTTCATTTTTCAGGGCTCGATTTTCGTGCCCCGTGAAGTTTCATTTTTTTTAAATTTCAAGTTTTGGGAATTCAAAAAATAATATATTAAGCACTTAGGAGACATTTGTATTGTTTTTCGGACTCTGATTTTGCTGATTTTAAGACGTCGTTTTTCAGGGATGGATTTCCGTGCCCCAAAAAGTTTCATTTTTTTTGACATTTTAAGTTTTGGGAAGTCAAAAAATAATATATTAAGCACTTAGGAGACATTTGTATTGTTTTTCGGACTCTGATTTTGCTGATTTTAAGACGTCGTTTTTCATGGAAAGATTTCCGTGCCCCGAAATGTTTCATTTTTTTTGACATTTTAAATTTTGGGAAGTCAAAAATTAATATATTAAGCACTTAGGTGAAATTTGTTTTGTTTTTCAGACTCTGATTTAGCTGATTTTAAGACATCATTTTTCAGGTCTCGATTTTCGTGCCCCGAAAAGTTTCATTTTTTTTGACATTTTAAGTTTTGGGAAGTCAAAAAATAATATATGAAGCACTTAGGACCAATTTGTTTTGTTTTTCGGACCTTGATTTTACTGATTTTTAGACTTCATTTTTCAGGGCTCGATTTTCGTGACCCGAAAAGTTTCATTTTTTTTGACTTTTTAAGTTTTGGGAAGTCAAAAAATAATATATTAAGCACTTAGGAGACATTTGTATTGTTTTTCGGACTCTGATTTTGCTGATTTTAAGACGTCGTTTTTCATGGATGGATTTCCGTGCCCTGAAAAGTTTCATTTTTTTTGACATTTTAAGTTTTGGGAAGACAAAAATTAATATATTAAGCACTTAGGTGCAATTTGTTTTGTTTTTCAGACTCTGATTTAGCTGATTTTAAGACATCATTTTTCAGGTCTCGATTTTCGTGCCCCGAAAAGTTTCATTTTTTTTGACATTTTAAGTTTTGGGAAGTCAAAAGGTTATATATGAAGCACTTAGGACCAATTTGTTTTATTTTTCGGACATTGATTTTACTGATTTTTAGACTTCATTTTTCAGGGCTCGATTTTCGTGCCCCGAAAAGTTTAATTTTTTTGACATTTTAAGTTTTGGGAAGTCAAAAAATAATATATGAAGCACTTAGGACCAATTTGTTTTATTTTTCGGACATTGATTTTAATGATTTTTAGACTTCATTTATCAGGGCTCTATTTTCGTGCCCCGAAAAGTTTCATTTTTTTTGACATTTTAAGTTTTGGGAAGTCAAAAAATAATATATGAAGCACTTAGGACCAATTTGTTTTCTTTTTCGGACATTGATTTTACTGATTTTTAGACTTCGTTTTTCCGGGCTCGATTTTCGTGCCCCGAAAAGTTTCATTTTTTTTGACATTTTAAGTTTTGGGAAGTCAAAAAATAATATATGAAGCACTTAGGACCAATTTGTTTTGTTTTTCGGACATTGATTTTACTGATTTTTAGACTTCGTTTTTCAGGGCTCGATTTTCGTGCCCAGAAAAGTTTCATTTTTTTTGACATTTTAAGTTTTGCGAAGTCAAAAAATAATATATGAAGCACTTAGGACCAATTTGTTTTGTTTTTCGAAAATTGATTTTACTGATTTTTAGACTTCGTTTTTCAGGGCTCGATTTTCGTGCCCCGAAAAGTTTCATTTTTTTTGACATTTTAAGTTTTGGGAAGTCAAAAAATAATATATGAAGCACTTATGACCAATTTGTTTTGTTTTTCGGACATTGATTTTACTGATTTTTAGACTTCGTTTTTCAGGGCTCGATTTTCGTGCCCCGAAAAGTTTCATTTTTTTTGACATTTTAAGTTTTGGGAAGTCAAAAAATAATATATGAAGCACTTAGGAGACATTTGTATTGTTTTTCGGACTCTGATTTTGCTGATTTTTAGACTTCGTTTTTCGGGGCTCGATTTTCGTGCCCCGAAAAGTTTCATTTTTTTTGACATTTTAAGTTTTGGGAAGTCAAAAAATAATATATGAAGCACTTAGGACCAACTTGTCTTGTTTTTCGGCCATTGATTTTACTGATTTTTAGACTTCGTTTTTCAGGGCTCGATTTTCGTGACCCGAAAAGTTTCATTTTTTTTGACATTTTAAGTTTTGGGAAGTCAAAAAATAATATATTAAGCACTTAGGAGGTATTTGTATTGTTTTTCGGACTCTGATTTTGCTGATTTTAAGACGTCGTTTTTCATGGATAGATTTCCGTGCCCTGAAAAGTTTCATTTTTTTTGACATTTTAAGTTTTGGGAAGACAAAAATTAATATATTAAGCACTTAGGTGCAATTTGTTATGTTTTTCAGACTCTGATTTAGCTGATTTTAAGACATCATTTTTCAGGTCTCGATTTTCGTGCCCCGAAAAGTTTCATTTTTTTTGACATTTTAAGTTTTGGGAAGTCAAAAAATAATATATGAAGCACTTAGGACCAATTTGTTTTGTTTTTCGGACATTGATTTTACTGATTTTTAGACTTCGTTTTTCAGGGCTCGATTTTCGTGACCCTAAAAGTTTCATTTTTTTTGACATTTTAAGTTTTGGGAAGTCAAAAAATAATATATGAAGCACCTAGGAACAATTTGTTTTGTTTTTCGGACATTGATTTTACTGATTTTTAGACTTCGTTTTTCAGGGTTCGATTTTCGTGCCCCGAAAAGTTTTATTTTTTTGACATTTTAAGTTTTGGGAAGTCAAAAAACAATATATGAAGCACTTAGGACCAATTTGTTTTATTTGTCGGACTTTGATTTTAATGATTTTTAGACTTCATTTATCAGGGCTCTATTTTCGTGCCCCGAAAAGTTTCATTTTTTTTGACATTTTAAGTTTTGGGAAGTCAAAAAATAATATATGAAGCACTTAGGAACAATTTGTTTTGTTTTTCGGACATTGATTTTACTGATTTTTAGACTTCGTTTTTCAGTGCTCGATTTTCGTGACCCGAAAAGTTTCATTTTTTTTGACATTTTATGTTTTGGGAAGTCAAAAAATAATATATTAAGCACTTAGGAGACATTTGTATTGTTTTTCGGACTCTGATTTTGCTGATTTTGCTGATTTTAAGACGTCGTTTTTCATGGATGGATTTCCGTGCCGTGAAAAGTTTCATTTTTTTTGACATTTTAAGTTTTGGGAAGACAAAAATTAATATATTAAGCACTTAGGTGCAATTTGTTTTGTTTTTCAGACTCTGATTTAGCTGATTTTAAGACATCATTTTTCAGGGCTCGATTTTCGTGCCCCGAAAAGTTTCATTTTTTTTGACATTTTAAGTTTTGGGAAGTCAAAAAATAATATATGAAGCACTTAGGACCAATTTGTTTTGTTTTTCGGACATTGATTTTACTGATTTTTAGACTTCGTTTTTCAGGGCTCGATTTTCGTGCCCCGAAAAGTTTCATTTTTTTTGACATTTTAAGTTTTGGGAAGTCAAAAAATAATATATTAAGCACTTAGGAGACATTTGTATTGTTTTTCGGACTCTGATTTTGCTGATTTTAAGACGTCGTTTTTCATGGAAGGATTTCCGTGCCCCGAAAAGTTTCATTTTTTTTGACATTTTAAGTTTTGGGAAGACAAAAATTAATATATTAAGCACTTAGGTGCAATTTGTTTTGTTTTTCAGACTCTGATTTAGCTGATTTTAAGACATCATTTTTCAGGTCTCGATTTTCGTGCCCCGAAAAGTTTCATTTTTTTTGACATTTTAAGTTTTGGGAAGTCAAAAGATTATATATGAAGCACTTAGGACCAATTTGTTTTATTTTTCGGACATTGATTTTACTGATTTTTAGACTTCATTTTTCATGGCTCGATTTTCGTGCCCCGAAAAGTTTCATTTTTTTTGACATTTTAAGTTTTGGGAAGTCAAAAAATAATATATTAAGTATGTTTTTCGTACATTGATTTTACTGATTTTTAGACTTCATTTTTCAGGGCTCGATTTTCGTGCCCCGTGAAGTTTCATTTTTTTTAAATTTCAAGTTTTGGGAATTCAAAAAATAATATATTAAGCACTTAGGAGACATTTGTATTGTTTTTCGGACTCTGATTTTGCTGATTTTAAGACGTCGTTTTTCATGGAAAGATTTCCGTGCCCCGAAATGTTTCATTTTTTTTGACATTTTAAATTTTGGGAAGTCAAAAATTAATATATTAAGCACTTAGGTGCAATTTGTTTTGTTTTTCAGACTCTGATTTAGCTGATTTTAAGACATCATTTTTCAGGTCTCGATTTTCGTACCCCAAAAAGTATAATTTTTTTAGACAATTTAAGTTTTAGGAAGTCAAAAAAAAATATATGAAGCACTTAGGACCAATTTATTTTGTTTTTCGGACAATGATTTTACTGATGTTTAGACTTCGTTTTTCAGGGCTCGATTTTCGTGACCCGAAAAGTTTCATTTTTTTTGACTTTTTAAGTTTTGGGAAGTCAAAAAATAATATATTAAGCACTTAGGAGACATTTGTATTGTTTTTCGGACTCTGATTTTGCTGATTTTAAGACGTCGTTTTTCATGGATGGATTTCCGTGCCCTGAAAAGTTTCATTTTTTTTGACATTTTAAGTTTTGGGAAGACAAAAATTAATATATTAAGCACTTAGGTGCAATTTGTTTTGTTTTTCAGACTCTGATTTAGCTGATTTTAAGACATCATTTTTCAGGTCTCGATTTTCGTGCCCCGAAAAGTTTCATTTTTTTTGACATTTTAAGTTTTGGGAAGTCAAAAGATTATATATGAAGCACTTAGGACCAATTTGTTTTATTTTTCGGACATTGATTTTACTGACTTTTAGACTTCATTTTTCAGGGTACGCTTTTCGTGCCCCGAAAAGTTTAATTTTTTTGACATTTTAAGTTTTGGGAAGTCAAAAAATAATATATGAAGCACTTAGGACCAATTTGTTTTATTTTTCGGACATTGATTTTAATGATTTTTAGACTTCATTTATCAGGGCTCTATTTTCGTGCCCCGAAAAGTATCATTTTGTTTGACAGTTAAAGGTTTGGGAAGACAAAAGATAATATATGAAGCAGTTAGGACCAATTTGTTTTCTTTTTCGGACATTGATTTTACTGATTTTTAGACTTCTTTTTTCAGTGCTCGATTTTCGTGCCCCGAAAAGTTTCATTTTTTTTGACATTTTAAGTTTTGGGAAGTCAAAAAATAATATATGAAGCACTTAGGACCAATTTGTTTTGTTTTTCGGACATTGATTTTACTGATTTTTCGCCTTCGTTTTTCAGGGCTCGATTTTCGTGCCCCGAAAAGTTTCATTTTTTTTGACATTTTAAGTTTTGGGAAGTCAAAAAATAATATATGAAGCACTTAGGACCAATTTGTTTTGTTTTTCGAAAATTGATTTTACTGATTTTTAGACTTCGTTTTTCAGGGCTCGATTTTCGTGCCCCGAAAAGTTTCATTTTTTTTGACATTTTAAGTTTTGGGAAGTCAAAAAATAATATATGAAGCACTTATGACCAATTTGTTTTGTTTTTCGGACATTGATTTTACTGATTTTTAGACTTCGTTTTTCAGGGCTCGATTTTCGTGGCCCGAAAAGTTTCATTTTTTTTGACATTTTAAGTTTTGGGAAGTCAAAAAATAATATATGAAGCACTTAGGAGACATTTGTATTGTTTTTCGGACTCTGATTTTGCTGATTTTTAGACTTCGTTTTTCGGGGCTCGATTTTCGTGCCCCGAAAAGTTATATTTTTTTTGACATTTTAAGTTTTGGGAAGTCAAAAAATAATATATGAAGCACTTAGGACCAATTTGTTTTGTTTTTCGGACATTGATTTTACTGATTTTTAGACTTCGTTTTTCAGGGCTCGATTTTCGTGACCCGAAAAGTTTCATTTTTTTTGACATTTTAAGTTTTGGGAAGTCAAAAAATAATATATTAAGCACTTAGGAGGTATTTGTATTGTTTTTCGGACTCTGATTTTGCTGATTTTAAGACGTCGTTTTTCATGGATAGATTTCCGTGCCCTGAAAAGTTTCATTTTTTTTGACATTTTAAGTTTTGGGAAGACAAAAATTAATATATTAAGCACTTAGGTGCAATTTGTTATGTTTTTCAGACTCTGATTTAGCTGATTTTAAGACATCATTTTTCAGGTCTCGATTTTCGTGCCCCGAAAAGTTTCATTTTTTTTGCCAGTGGAAGTTTTGGGAAGTCAAAAAATAATATATGAAGCACTTAGGACCAATTTGTTTTGTTTTTCGGACATTGATTTTACTGATTTTTAGACTTCGTTTTTCAGGGCTCGATTTTCGTGACCCTAAAAGTTTCATTTTTTTTGACATTTTAAGTTTTGGGAAGTCAAAAAATAATATATGAAGCACTTAGGAACAATTTGTTTTGTTTTTCGGACATTGATTTTACTGATTTTTAGACTTCGTTTTTCAGGGTTCGATTTTAGTGCCCAGAAAAGTTTTTTTTTTTTGCCATTTTAAGTTTTGGGAAGTCAAAAAATAATATATGAAGCACTTAGGACCAATTTGTTTTATTTTTCGGACATTGATTTTAATGATTTTTAGACTTCATTTTTCAGGGCTCTATTTTCGTGCCCCGAAAAGTTTCATTTTTTTTGACATTTTAAGTTTTGGGAAGTCAAAAAATAATATATGAAGCACTTAGGACCAATTTGTTTTGTTTTTCGGACTTTGATTTTACTGATTTTTAGACTTCGTTTTTCAGGGCTCGATTTTCGTGACCCGAAAAGTTTCATTTTTTTTGACATTTTAAGTTTTGGGAAGTCAAAAAATAATATATTAGGCACTTAGGAGACATTTGTATTATTTTTCGGACTCTGATTTTGCTGATTTTAAGACGTCGTTTTTCATGGATGGATTTCCGTGCCCCGAAAAATTTCATTTTTTTTGACATTTTAAGTTTTGGGAAGACAAAAATTAATATATTAAGCACTTAGGTGCAATTTGTTATGTTTTTCAGACTCTGATTTAGCTGATTTTAAGACATCATTTTTCAGGTCTCGATTTTCGTGCCCCGAAAAGTTTCATTTTTCAGGGCTCGATTTTCGTGCCCCGAAAAGTTTTTCAGGGCTCGATTTTCGTGCCCCGAAAAGTTTTATTTTTTTGACATTTTAAGTTTTGGGAAGTCAAAAAATAATATATGAAGCACTTAGGACCAATTTGTTTTATTTTTCGGACATTGATTTTAATGATTTTTAGACTTCATTTATCAGGGCTCTATTTTCGTGCCCCGAAAAGTTTCATTTTTTTTTACATTTTAAGTTTTGGGAAGTCAAAAAATAATATATGAAGCACTTAGGAACAATTTGTTTTGTTTTTCGGACATTGATTTTACTGATTTTTAGACTTCGTTTTTCAGTGCTCGATTTTCGTGACCCGAAAAGTTTCATTTTTTTTGACATTTTAAGTTTTGGGAAGTCAAAATATAATATATTAAGCACTTAGGAGATATTTGTATTGTTTTTCGGACTCTGATTTTGCTGATTTTGCTGATTTTAAGACGTCGTTTTTCATGGATGGATTTCCGTGCCGTGAAAAGTTTCATTTTTTTTGACATTTTAAGTTTTGGGAAGACAAAAATTAATATATTAAGCACTTAGGTGCAATTTGTTTTGTTTTTCAGACTCTGATTTAGCTGATTTTAAGACATCATTTTTCAGGGCTCGATTTTCGTGCCCCGAAAAGTTTCATTTTTTTTGACATTTTAAGTTTTGGGAAGTCAAAAAATAATATATGAAGCACTTAGGACCAATTTGTTTGGTTTTTCGGACATTGATTTTACTGATTTTTAGACTTCATTTTTCAGGGGTCGATTTTCGTGCCCCGAAAAGTTTCGTTTTGTTTGACATGTTATGTGGTGGGAAGTCAAAAAATAATATATTAAGCACTTAGGAGACATTTGTATTGTTTTTCGGACTCTGATTTTGCTGATTTTAAGACGTCGTTTTTCATGGAAGGATTTCCGTGCCCCGAAAAGTTTCATTGTTTTTGACATTTTATGTTTTGGGAAGACAAAAATTAATATATTAAGCACTTAGGTGCAATTTGTTTTTTTTTTCAGACTGTGATTTAGCTGATTTCAAGACATCATTTTTCAGGCCTCGATTTTCGTGCCCCGAAAAGTTTAATTTTTTTTGACATTTTAAGTTTTGGGAAGTCAAAAGATTATATATGAAGCACTTAGGACCAATTTGTTTTATTTTTCGGACATTGATTTTACTGATTTTTAGACTTCATTTTTCAGGGCTCGATTTTCGTGCCCCGAAAAGTTTCATTTTTTTTGACATTTTAAGTTTTGGGAAGTCAAAAAATAATATATTAAGTACTTAGAACCAATATGATTTGTTTTTCGGACATTGATTTTACTGATTATTATACTTCATTTTTAGGGGCTCGGTTTTCGTGCCCTGGGAAGTTTCATTTTTTTTAAATTTCACGTTTTGGGAAGTCAAAAAATAATATATAAACACTTAGGGGACGTTTGTATTGTTTTTCGGACTCTGATTTTGCTGATTTTAAGACGTCGTTTTTCAGGGATGGATTTCCGTGCCCCAAAAAGTTTCATTTTTTTTGACATTTTAAGTTTTGGGAAGTCAAAAAATAATATATTAAGCACTTAGGAGACATTTGTATTGTTTTTCGGACTCTGATTTTGCTGATTTTAAGACGTCGTTTTTCATGGAAAGATTTCCGTGCCCCGAAATGTTTCATTTTTTTTGACATTTTAAATTTTGGGAAGTCAAAAATTAATATATTAAGCACTTAGGTGCAATTTGTTTTGTTTTTCAGACTCTGATTTAGCTGATTTTAAGACATCATTTTTCAGGTCTCGATTTTCGTGCCCCGAAAAGTTTCATTTTTTTTGACATTTTAAGTTTTGGGAAGTCAAAAAATAATATATGAAGCACTTAGGACCAATTTGTTTTGTTTTTCGGACATTGATTTTACTGATGTTTAGACTTCGTTTTTCAGGGCTCGATTTTCGTGACCCGAAAAGTTTCATTTTTTTTGACTTTTTAAGTTTTGGGAAGTCAAAAAATAATATATTAAGCACTTAGGAGACATTTGTATTGTTTTTCGGACTCTGATTTTGCTGATTTTAAGACGTCGTTTTTCATGGATGGATTTCCGTGCCCTGAAAAGTTTCATTTTTTTTGACATTTTAAGTTTTGGGAAGACAAAAATTAATATATTAAGCACTTAGGTGCAATTTGTTTTGTTTTTCAGACTCTGATTTAGCTGATTTTAAGACATCATTTTTCAGGTCTCGATTTTCGTGCCCCGAAAAGTTTCATTTTTTTTGACATTTTAAGTTTTGGGAAGTCAAAAGGTTATATATGAAGCACTTAGGACCAATTTGTTTTATTTTTCGGACATTGATTTTACTGATTTTTAGACTTCATTTTTCAGGGCTCGATTTTCGTGCCCCGAAAAGTTTAATTTTTTTGACATTTTAAGTTTTGGGAAGTCAAAAAATAATATATGAAGCACTTAGGACCAATTTGTTTTATTTTTCGGACATTGATTTTAATGATTTTTAGACTTCATTTATCAGGGCTCTATTTTCGTGCCCCGAAAAGTTTCATTTTTTTTGACATTTTAAGTTTTGGGAAGTCAAAAAATAATATATGAAGCACTTAGGACCAATTTGTTTTCTTTTTCGGACATTGATTTTACTGATTTTTAGACTTCGTTTTTCCGGGCTCGATTTTCGTGCCCCGAAAAGTTTCATTTTTTTTGACATTTTAAGTTTTGGGAAGGCAAAAAAAAATATATGAAGCACTTAGGACCAATTTGTTTTGTTTTTCGGACATTGATTTTACTGATTTTTAGACTTCGTTTTTCAGGGCTCGATTTTCGTGCCCCGAAAAGTTTCATTTTTTTTGACATTTTAAGTTTTGGGAAGTCAAAAAATAATATATGAAGCACTTAGGACCAATTTGTTTTGTTTTTCGAAAATTGATTTTACTGATTTTTAGACTTCATTTTTCAGGGCTCGATTTTCGTGCCCCGAAAAGTATCATTTTTTTTGACATTTTAAGTTTTGGGAAGTCAAAAAATAATATATGAAGCACTTATGACCAATTTGTTTTGTTTTTCGGACATTGATTTTTCTTATTTTTAGACTTCGTTTTTCAGGGCTCGATTTTCGTGCCCCGAAAAGTTTCATTTTTTTTGAAATTTTAAGTTTTGGGAAGTCAAAAAATAATATATGAAGCACTTAGGAGACATTTGTATTGTTTTTCGGACTCTGATTTTGCTGATTTTTAGACTTCGTTTTTCGGGGCTCGATTTTCGTGCCCCGAAAAGTTTCATTTTTTTTGACATTTTAAGTTTTGGGAAGTCAAAAAATAATATATGAAGCACTTAGGACCAATTTGTTTTGTTTTTCGGACATTGATTTTACTGATTTTTAGACTTCGTTTTTCAGGGCTCGATTTTCGTGACCCGAAAAGTTTCATTTTTTTTGACATTTTAAGTTTTGGGAAGTCAAAAAATAATATATTAAGCACTTAGGAGGTATTTGTATTGTTTTTCGGACTCTGATTTTGCTGATTTTAAGACGTCGTTTTTCATGGATAGATTTCCGTGCCCTGAAAAGTTTCATTTTTTTTGACATTTTAAGTTTTGGGAAGACAAAAATTAATATATTAAGCACTTAGGTGCAATTTGTTATGTTTTTCAGACTCTGATTTAGCTGATTTTAAGACATCATTTTTCAGGTCTTGATTTTTGTTCCCCGAATAGTTTTATTTTTTTTGTGATTTTAATTTTTTGGAAGTCAAAAAATAATATATGAATCACTTTGTACCAATTTGTTTTGTTTTTCGGACATTGATTTTACTGATTTTTAGACTTCGTTTTTCAGGGCTCGATTTTCGTGACCCTAAAAGTTTCATTTTTTTTGACATTTTAAGTTTTGGGAAGTCAAAAAATAATATATGAAGCACTTAGGAACAATTTGTTTTGTTTTTCGGACATTGATTTTACTGATTTTTAGACTTCGTTTTTCAGGGTTCGATTTTCGTGCCCCGAAAAGTTTTATTTTTTTGACATTTTAAGTTTTGGGAAGTCAAAAAAAAATATATGAAGCAATTAGGACCAATTTGTTTTTTTTTTCGGACACTGATTTTAATGATTTTTAGACTTCATTTATCAGGGCTCTATTTTCGTGCCCCGAAAAGTTTCATTTTTTTTGACATTTTAAGTTTTGGGAAGTCAAAAAATAATATATGAAGCACTTAGGAACAATTTGTTTTGTTTTTCGGACATTGATTTTACAGATTTTTAGACTTCGTTTTTCAGCGCTCGATTTTCGTGACCCGAAAAGTTTCATTTTTTTTGACATTTTATGTTTTGGGAAGTCAAAAAATAATATATTAAGCACTTAGGAGACATTTGTATTGTTTTTCGGACTCTGATTTTGCTGATTTTGCTGATTTTAAGACGTCGTTTTTCATGGATGGATTTCCGTGCCGTGAAAAGTTTCATTTTTTTTGACATTTTAAGTTTTGGGAAGACAAAAATTAATATATTAAGCACTTAGGTGCAATTTGTTTTGTTTTTCAGACTCTGATTTAGCTGATTTTAAGACATCATTTTTCAGGGCTCGATTTTCGTTCGCCGAAAAGTTTCATTTTTTTTGACATTTTAAGTTTTCGGAAGTCAAAAAACAATATACGAAGCACTTAGGACCAATTTGTTTTGTTTTTCGGACATTGATTTTACTGATTTTTAGAATTCATTTTTCAGGGCTCGATTTTCGTGCCCCGAAAAGTTTCATTTTTTTTGACATTTTAAGTTTTGGGAAGTCAAAAAATAATATATTAAGCACTTAGGAGACATTTGTATTGTTTTTCGGACTCTGATTTTGCTGATTTTAAGACGTCGTTTTTCATGGAAGGATTTCCGTGCCCCGAAAAGTTTCATTTTTTTTGACATTTTAAGTTTTGGGAAGACAAAAATTAATATATTAAGCACTTAGGTGCAATTTGTTTTGTTTTTCAGACTCTGATTTAGCTGATTTTAAGACATCATTTTTCAGGTCTCGATTTTCGTGCCCCGAAAAGTTTAATTTTTTTTGACATTTTAAGTTTTGGGAAGTCAAAAGATTATATATGAAGCACTTAGGACCAATTTGTTTTATTTTTCGGACATTGATTTTACTGATTTTTAGACTTCATTTTTCAGGGCTCGATTTTCGTGCCCCGAAAAGTTTCATTTTTTTTTACATTTTAAGTTTTGGGAAGTCAAAAAATAATATATTAAGTACTTAGAACCAATATGATTTGTTTTTCGTACATTGATTTTACTGATTTTTAGACTTCATTTTTCAGGGCTCGATTTTCGTGCCCCGTGAAGTTTCATTTTTTTTAAATTTCAAGTTTTGGGAATTCAAAAAATAATATATTAAGCACTTAGGAGACATTTGTATTGTTTTTCGGACTCTGATTTTGCTGATTTTAAGACGTCGTTTTTCAGGGATGGATTTCCGTGCCCCAAAAAGTTTCATTTTTTTTGACATTTTAAGTTTTGGGAAGTCAAAAAATAATATATTAAGCACTTAGGAGACATTTGTATTGTTTTTCGGACTCTGATTTTGCTGATTTTAAGACGTCGTTTTTCATGGAAAGATTTCCGTGCCCCGAAATGTTTCATTTTTTTTGAAATTTTAAATTTTGGGAAGTCAAAAATTAATATATTAAGCACTTAGGTGCAATTTGTTTTGTTTTTCAGACTCTGATTTAGCTGATTTTAAGACATCATTTTTCAGGTCTCGATTTTCGTGCCCCGAAAAGTTTCATTTTTTTTGACATTTTAAGTTTTGGGAAGTCAAAAAATAATATATGAAGCACTTAGGACCAATTTGTTTTGTTTTTCGGACATTGATTTTACTGATGTTTAGACTTCGTTTTTCAGGGCTCGATTTTCGTGACCCGAAAAGTTTCATTTTTTTTGACTTTTTAAGTTTTGGGAAGTCAAAAAATAATATATTAAGCACTTAGGAGACATTTGTATTGTTTTTCGGACTCTGATTTTGCTGATTTTAAGACGTCGTTTTTCATGGATGGATTTCCGTGCCCTGAAAAGTTTCATTTTTTTTGACATTTTAAGTTTTGGGAAGACAAAAATTAATATATTAAGCACTTAGGTGCAATTTGTTTTGTTTTTCAGACTCTGATTTAGCTGATTTTAAGACATCATTTTTCAGGTCTCGATTTTCGTGCCCCGAAAAGTTTCATTTTTTTTGACATTTTAAGTTTTGGGAAGTCAAAAGATTATATATGAAGCACTTAGGACCAATTTGTTTTATTTTTCGGACATTGATTTTACTGATTTTTAGACTTCATTTTTCAGGGCTCGATTTTCGTGCCCCGAAAAGTTTAATTTTTTTGACATTTTAAGTTTTTGGAAGTCAAAAAATAATATATGAAGCACTTAGCCCCAATTTGTTTTATTTTTCGGACATTGATATTAATGATTTTTAGACTTCATTTATCAGGGCTCTATTTTCGTGCCCCGAAAAGTTTCATTTTTTTTGACATTTTAAGTTTTGGGAAGTCAAAAGATAATATATGAAGCACTTAGGACCAATTTGTTTTCTTTTTCGGACATTGATTTTACTGATTTTTAGACTTCGTTTTTCAGGGCTCGATTTTCGTGCCCCGAAAAGTTTCATTTTTTTTGACATTTTAAGTTTTGGGAAGTCAAAAAATAATATATGAAGCACTTAGGACCAATTTGTTTTGTTTTTCGGACATTGATTTTACTGATTTTTAGACTTCGTTTTTCAGGGCTCGATTTTCGTGCCCCGAAAAGTTTCATTTTTTTTGACATTTTAAGTTTTGGGAAGTCAAAAAATAATATATGAAGCACTTAGGACCAATTTGTTTTGTTTTTCGAAAATTGATTTTACTGATTTTTAGCCTTCGTTTTTCAGGGCTCGATTTTCGTGCCCCGAAAAGTTTCATTTTTTTTGACATTTTAAGTTTTGGGAAGTCAAAAAATAATATATGAAGCACTTATGACCAATTTGTTTTGTTTTTCGGACATTGATTTTACTGATTTTTAGATCTCATTTTTCAGGGTTCGATTTGCGGGACCCGAAAAGTTTCATTTTTTTTGAAATTTTAAGTTTTGGGAAGTCAAAAAATAATATATAAGCACTTAGGAGACATTTGTATTGTTTTTCGGACTCTGATTTTGCTGATTTTTAGACTTCGTTTTTCGGGGCTCGATTTTCGTGCCCCTAAAAGTTTCATTTTTTTTGACATTTTAAGTTTTGGGAAGTCAAAAAATAATATATGAAGCACTTAGGACCAATTTGTTTTGTTTTTCGGACATTGATTTTACTGATTTTTAGACTTCGTTTTTCAGGGCTCGATTTTCGTGACCCTAAAAGTTTCATTTTTTTTGACATTTTAAGTTTTGGGAAGTCAAAAAATAATATATTAAGCACTTAGGAGGTATTTGTATTGTTTTTCGGACTCTGATTTTGCTGATTTTAAGACGTCGTTTTTCATGGATAGATTTCCGTGCCCTGAAAAGTTTCATTTTTTTTGACATTTTAAGTTTTGGGAAGACAAAAATTAATATATTAAGCACTTAGGTGCAATTTGTTATGTTTTTCAGACTCTGATTTAGCTGATTTTAAGACATCATTTTTCAGGTCTCGATTTTCGTGCCCCGAAAAGTTTCATTTTTTTTGACATTTTAAGTTTTGGGAAGTCAAAAAATAATATATGAAGCACTTAGGACCAATTTGTTTTGTTTTTCGGACATTGATTTTACTGATTTTTAGACTTCGTTTTTCAGGGCTCGATTTTCGTGCCCCTAAAAGTTTCATTTTTTTTGACATTTTAAGTTTTGGGAAGTCAAAAAATAATATATGAAGCACTTAGGAACAATTTGTTTTGTTTTTCGGACATTGATTTTACTGATTTTTAGACTTCGTTTTTCAGGGTTCGATTTTCGTGCCCCGAAAAGTTTTATTTTTTTGACATTTTAAGTTCTGGGAAGTCAAAAAACAATATATGAAGCACTTAGGACCAATTTGTTTTATTTTTCGGACATTGGTCTTACTGATTTTTAGGCTTCGTTTATCGGGGCTCTATTTTCGTGCCCCGAAAAGTTTCATTTTTTTTGACATTTTAAGTTTTGGGAAGTCAAAAAATAATATATGAAGCACTTAGGAACAATTTGTTTTGTTTTTCGGACATTGATTTTACTGATTTTTAGACTTCGTTTTTCAGTGCTCGATTTTCGTGACCCGAAAAGTTTCATTTTTTTTGACATTTTAAGTTTTGGGAAGTCAAAAAATAATATATTAAGCACTTAGGAGACATTTGTATTGTTTTTCGGACTCTGATTTTGCTGATTTTGCTGATTTTAAGACGTCGTTTTTCATGGATGGATTTCCGTGCCGTTAAAAGTTTCATTTTTTTTGACATTTTAAGTTTTGGGAAGACAAAAATTAATATATTAAGCACTTAGGTGCAATTTGTTTTGTTTTTCAGACTCTGATTTAGCTGATTTTAAGACATCATTTTTCAGGGCTCGATTTTCGTGCCCCGAAAAGTTTAATTTTTTTTGACATTTTAAGTTTTGGGAAGTCAAAAAATAATATATGAAGCACTTAGGACCCATTTGTTTTGTTTTTCGGACGTTGATTTTACAGATTTTTATACTTCGTTTTTCAGGGCTCGATTTTCGTGCCCCGAAAAGTTTCATTTTTTTTGACATTTTAAGTTTTGGGAAGTCAAAAAATAATATATTAAGCACTTAGGAGACATTTGTATTGTTTTTCGGACTCTGATTTTGCTGATTTTAAGACGTCGTTTTTCATGGAAGGATTTCCGTGCCCCGAAAAGTTTCATTTTTTTTGACATTTTAAGTTTTGGGAAGACAAAAATTAATATATTAAGCACTTAGGTGCAATTTGTTTTGTTTTTCAGACTCTGATTTAGCTGATTTTAAGACATCATTTTTCAGGTCTCGATTTTCGTGCCCCGAAAAGTTTAATTTTTTTTGACATTTTAAGTTTTGGGAAGTCAAAAGATTATATATGAAGCACTTAGGACCAATTTGTTTTATTTTTCGGACATTGATTTTACTGATTTTTAGACTTCATTTTTCAGGGCTCGATTTTCGTGCCCCGAACAGTTTCATTTTTTTTGACATTTTTAGTTTTGGGGTGTCAAAAAATAATAAGTTAAGTACTTAGAACCAATATGATTTGTTTTTCGTACATTGATTTTACTGATTTTTAGACTTCATTTTTCAGGGCTCGATTTTCGTGCCCCGTGAAGTTTCATTTTTTTTAGATTTGAAGTTTTGGGAATTCAAAAAATAATATAGTAAGCACTTAGGAGACATTTGTATTGTTTTTCGGACTCTGATTTTGCTGATTTTAAGACGTCGTTTTTCAGGGATGGATTTCCGTGCCCCAAAAAGTTTCATTTTTTTTGACATTTTAAGTTTTGGGAAGTCAAAAAATAATATATTAAGAACTTAGGAGACATTTGTATTGTTTTTCGGACTCTGATTTTGCTGATTTTAAGACGTCGTTTTTCATGGAAAGATTTCCGTGCCCCGAAATGTTTCATTTTTTTTGACATTTTAAATTTTGGGAAGTCAAAAATTAATATATTAAGCACTTAGGTGCAATTTGTTTTGTTTTTCAGACTCTGATTTAGCTGATTTTAAGACATCATTTTTCAGGTCTCGATTTTCGTGCCCCGAAAAGTTTCATTTTTTTTGACATTTTAAGTTTTGGGAAGTCAAAAAATAATATATGAAGCACTTAGGACCAATTTGTTTTGTTTTTCGGACATTGATTTTACTGATGTTTAGACTTCGTTTTTCAGGGCTCGATTTTCGTGACCCGAAAAGTTTCATTTTTTTTGACTTTTTAAGTTTTGGGAAGTCAAAAAATAATATATTAAGCACTTAGGAGACATTTGTATTGTTTTTCGGACTCTGATTTTGCTGATTTTAAGACGTCGTTTTTCATGGATGGATTTCCGTGCCCTGAAAAGTTTCATTTTTTTTGACATTTTAAGTTTTGGGAAGACAAAAATTAATATATTAAGCACTTAGGTGCAATTTGTTTTGTTTTTCAGACTCTGATTTAGCTGATTTTAAGACATCATTTTTCAGGTCTCGATTTTCGTGCCCCGAAAAGTTTCATTTTTTTTGACATTTTAAGTTTTGGGAAGTCAAAAGATTATATATGAAGCACTTAGGACCAATTTGTTTTATTTTTCGGACATTGATTTTACTGATTTTTAGACTTCATTTTTCAGGGCTCGATTTTCGTGCCCCGAAAAGTTTAATTTTTTTGACCTTTTAAGTTTTGGGAAGGCAAAAAATAATATATGAAGCACTTAGGACCAATTTGTTTTATTTTTCGGACATTGATTTTAATGATTTTTAGACTTCATTTATCAGGGCTCTATTTTCGTGCCCCGAAAAGTTTCATTTTTTTTGACATTTTAAGTTTTGGGAAGTCAAAAAATAATATATGAAGCACTTAGGACCAATTTGTTTTCTTTTTCGGACATTGATTTTACTGATTTTTAGACTTCGTTTTTCAGGGCTCGATTTTCGTGCCCCGAAAAGTTTCATTTTTTTTGACATTTTAAGTTTTGGGAAGTCAAAAAATAATATATGAAGCACTTAGGTCAAATTTGTTTTGTTTTTCGGACATTGATTTTGCTGATTTTTAGACTTCGTTTTTCAGGGCTCGATTTTCGTGCCCCGAAAAGTTTCATTTTTTTTGACATTTTAAGTTTTGGGAAGTCAAAAAATAATATATGAAGCACTTAGGACCAATTTGTTTTGTTTTTCGAAAATTGATTTTACTGATTTTTAGACTTCGTTTTTCAGGGCTCGATTTTCGTGCCCCGAAAAGTTTCATTTTTTTTGACATTTTAAGTTTTGGGAAGTCAAAAAATAATATATGAAGCACTTATGACCAATTTGTTTTGTTTTTCGGACATTGATTTTACTGATTTTTAGACTTCGTTTTTCAGGGCTCGGTTTTCGTGCCCCGAAAAGTTTTATTTTTTTTGACATTTTGAGTTTTCGGAAGTCAAAAAATAATATATGAAGCACTTATGACCAATTTGTTTTGTTTTTCAGACACTGATTTTACTGATTTTAAGACTTCATTTTTCAGGGCTCGATTTTCGTGCCCCGAAAAGTTTCATTTTTTTTGACATATTAAGTTTTGGGAAGTCAAAAGATTATATATGAAGCACTTTGGACCAATTTGTTTTATTTTTCGGACATTGATTTTACTGATTTTTTGACTTCATTTTTCAGGGCTCGATTTTCGTGCCCTGAAAAGTTTTATTTTTTTGACATTTTAAGTTTTGGGAAGTCAAAAAATAATATATGAAGCACTTAGGACCAATTTGTTTTATTTTTCGGACATTGATTTTAATGATTTTTAGACTTCATTTATCAGGGCTCTATTTTCGTGCCCCGAAAAGTTTCATTTTTTTTGACATTTTAAGTTTTGGGAAGTCAAAAAATAATATATGAAGCACTTAGGACCAATTTGTTTTGTTTTTCGGACATGTATTTTACTGATGTTTAGACTTCGTTTTTCAGTGCGCGATTGTCTTGCCCCGAAAAGTTTCATTTTTTTTGACATTTTAAGTTTTGGGAAGTCAAAAAATAATATATGAAGCACTTAGGACCAATTTGTTTTGTTTTTCGGACATTGATTTTACTGATTTTTAGACTTCATTTTTCAGGGCTCGATTTTCTTGCCCCGAAAAGTTTCATTTTTTTTTACATTTTAAGTTTTGGGAATTCAAATAATAATATATGAATCACTTAGGACCAATTTGTTTTGTTTTTCGGACATTGATTTTACTGATTTTTAGACTTCGTTTTTCAGGGTTTCATTTTTTTTGACATTTTAAGTTTTGGGAAGTCAAAAAATAATATATGACGCACTTAGGATCAATTTGTTTTGTTTTTCGGACATTCATTTTGCTTATTTTTAGACTTCATTTTTCAGGGCTCGATTTTCGTGCCCCGAAAAGTTTCATTTTTTTTGACATTTTAAGTTTTGGGAAGTCAAAAAATAATATATGAAGCACTTAGGACCAATTTGTTTTGTTTTTCGGAAATTTATTTTACTGATTTTTAGACTTCGTTTTTCAGGGCTCGATTTTCGTGCCCCGAAAAGTTTCATTTTTTTTGACATTTCAAGTTTTGGGAAGTCAAAAAATATTATATGAAGCACTTATGACCAATTTGTTTTGTTTTTCGGACATTCATTTTACTGATTTTTAGACTTCGTTTTTCAGGGCTCGATTTTCGTGCCCCGAAAAGTTTCATTTTTTTTGACATTTTAAGTTTTGGGAAGTCAAAAAATAATATATGAAGCACTTAGGAGACATTTGTATTGTTTTTCGGACTCTGATTTTGCTGATTTTTAGACGTCTTTTTTGGGGGCTCGATTTTCGTGCCCCGAAGAGTTTCATATTTTTTGACATTTTAAGTTTTGGGAAGTCAAAAAATAATATATGAAGCACTTAGGACCAATTTGTTTTGTTTTTCGGACATTGATTTTACTGATTTTTAGACTTCGTTTTTCAGGGCTCGATTTTCGTGACCCGAAAAGTTTCATTTTTTTTGACATTTTAAGTTTTGGGAAGTCAAAAAATAATATATTAAGCACTTTGGAGGTATTTGTATTGTTTTTCGGACTCTGATTTTGCTGATTTTAAGACGTCGTTTTTCATGGAAAGATTTCCGTGCCCTGAAAAGTTTCATTTTTTTTGACATTTTAAGTTTTGGGAAGACAAAAATTAATATATTAAGCACTTAGGTGCAATTTGTTTTGTTTTTCAGACTCTGATTTAGCTGATTTTAAGACATCATTTTTCAGGTCTCGATTTTCGTGCCACGAAAAGTTTCATTTTTTTTGACATTTTAAGTTTTGGGAAGTCAAAAGATTATATATGAAGCACTTAGGACCAATTTGTTTTATTTTTCGGACATTGATTTTACTGATTTTTTGAATTCATTTTTCAGGGCTCGATTTTCGTGCCCCGAAAAGTTTTATTTTTTTGACATTTTAAGTTTTGGGAAGTCAAAAAATAATATATGAAGCACTTAGGACCAATTTGTTTTATTTTTCGGACATTGATTTTAATGATTTTTAGACTTCATTTATCAGGGCTCTATTTTCGTGCCCCGAAAAGTTTCATTTTTTTTGACATTTTAAGTTTTGGGAAGTCAAAAAATAATATATGAAGCACTTAGGACCAATTTGTTTTGTTTTTCGGACATTGATTTTACTGATTTTTACACTTCGTTTTTCAGGGCTCGATTTTCGTGCCCCGAAAAGTTTCATTTTTTTTGACATTTTAAGTTTTGGGAAGTCAAAAAATAATATATTAAGCACTTAGGAGACATTTGTATTGTTTTTCGGACTCTGATTTTGCTGATTTTAAGACGTCGTTTTTCATGGAAGGATTTCCGTGCCCCGAAAAGTTTCATTTTTTTTGACATTTTAAGTTTTGGGAAGACAAAAATTAATATATTAAGCACTTAGGTGCAATTTGTTTTGTTTTTCAGACTCTGATTTAGCTGATTTTAAGACATCATTTTTCAGGTCTCGATTTTCGTGCCCCGAAAAGTTTAATTTTTTTTGACATTTTAAGTTTTGGGAAGTCAAAAGATTATATATGAAGCACTTAGGACCAATTTGTTTTATTTTTCGGACATTGATTTTACTGATTTTTAGACTTCATTTTTCAGGGCTCGATTTTCGTGCCCCGAAAAGTTTGATTTTTTTTGACATTTTAAGTTTTGGGAAGTCAAAAAATAATATATTAAGAACTTAGAACCAATATGATTTGTTTTTCGTACATTGATTTTACTGATTTTTAGACTTCATTTTTCAGTGCTTGATTTTCGTGCCCCGTGAAGTTTCATTTTTTTTAAATTTCAAGTTTTGGGAATTCAAAAAATAATATATTAAGCACTTAGGAGACATTTGTATTGTTTTTCGGACTCTGATTTTGCTGATTTTAAGACGTCGTTTTTCATGGATGGATTTCCGTGCCGTGAAAAGTTTAATTTTTTTGACATTTTAAGTTTTGGGAAGTCAAAAAATAACATATCAAGCACTTAGGACCAACCTGCTTTGTTTTTCGGACATTGATTTTAATGATTTTTAGACTTCATTTATCAGGGCTCTATTTTCGTGCCCCGAAAAGTTTCATTTTTTTTGACATTTTAAGTTTTGGGAAGTCAAAAAATAATATATGAAGCACTTAGGACCAATTTGTTTTGTTTTTCGTACATTGATTTTACTGATTTTTAGACTTCGTTTTTCAGGGCTCGATTTTCGTGCCCCGAAAAGTTTTATTTTTTTTGACATTTTAAGTTTTGGGAAGTCAAAAAATAATATATGAAGCACCTAGGACCAATTTGTTTTGTTTTTCGGACATTGATTTTACTGATTTTTAGACTTCGTTTTTCAGGGCTCGATTTTCGTGCCCCGAAAAGTTTCATTTTTTTTGACATTTTAAGTTTTGGGAAGTCAAAAAATAATATATGAAGCACTTAGGACCAATTTGTTTTGTTTTTCGGACATTGATTTTACTGATTTTTAGACTTCGTTTTTCAGGGCTCGATTTTCGTGCCCCGAAAAGTTTCATTTTTTTTGACATTTTAAGTTTTGGGAAGTCAAAAAATAATATATGAAGCACTTAGGACCAATTTGTTTTGTTTTTCGGACATTGATTTTACTGATTTTTAGACTTCATTTTTCAGGGCTCGATTTTCGTGCCCCGAAAAGTTTCATTTTTTTTGACATTTTAAGTTTTGGGAAGTCAAAAAATAATATATGAAGCACTTAGGAACAATTTGTTTTGTTTTTCGGACATTGATTTTACTGATTTTTAGACTTCGTTTTTCAGTGCTCGATTTTCGTGACCAGAAAAGTTTCATTTTTTTTGACATTTTAAGTTTTGGGAAATCAAAAAATAATATATTAAGCACTTAGGAGACATTTGTTTTGTTTTTCGGACATTGATTTTACTGATTTTTAGACTTCGTTTTTCAGGGTTCGATTTTCGTGCCCCGAAAAGTTTCATTTTTTTTGACATTTTAAGTTTTGGGAAGTCAAAAAATAATATATGAAGCACTTAGGACAAATTTGTTTTGTTTTTCGGGCATTGATTTTACTGATTTTTAGACTTCGTTTTTCAGGGCTCGATTTTCGTGCCCCGAAAAGTTTCATTTTTTTTGACATTTTAAGTTTTGGGAAGTCAAAAATAATATATGTAGGAACTTGGACCAATTTGTTTTGTGTTTTGGACATTGATTTTTCTGTGTTTTAAAATTCATTTTTCAGGGCTCGATTTTCGTGCCCGAGAAGTTTCATTTTTTTTTAAATTTCAAGTTTTGGGAATTCAAAAAATAATATATTAAGCACTTAGGAGACATTTGTATTGTTTTTCGGACTCTGATTTTGCTGATTTTAAGACGTCGTTTTTCAGGGATGGATTTTCGTGGCCCGAAAAGTTTCATTTTTTTTGACATTTTAAGTTTTCTGAAGTCAAAATTAATATATTAAGAACTTAGGTGCAATTTGTTTTGTTTTTCGGACATTGATTTTACTGATTTTTAGACTTCGTTTTTCAGGGCTCGATTTTCGTGCCCCGAAAAGTTTCATTTTTTTTGACATTCTACGTTTTGGGAAGTCAAAAATTAATATATTAAGAACTTAGGTGCAATTTGTTTTGTTTTTCGGACTCTGATTTAGCTGATTTTAAGACGGCGTTTTCCATGGATGGATTTCCGTGCCCCGAAAAGTTTCATTTTTTTTGACATTTTAAGTTTTCTGAAGTCAAAAATTAATATATTAAGCACTTAGGTGCAATTTGTTTTGTTTTTCAGACTCTGATTTAGCTGATTTTAAGACATCATTTTTCAGGTCTCGATTTTCGTGCCCCGAAAAGTTTCATTTTTTTTGACATTTTAAGTTTTGGGAAGTCAAAAGATTATATATGAAGCACTTAGGACCAATTTGTTTTATTTTTCGGACATTGATTTTACTGATTTTTAGACTTCATTTTTCAGGGCTCGATTTTCGTGCCCCGAAAAGTTTCATTTTTTTTGACATTTTAAGTTTTGGGAAGTCAAAAAATAATATATGAAGCACTTAGAACCAATATGTTTTGTTTTTCGGACATTGATTTTACTGATTTTTAGACTTCATTTTTCAGGGCTCGATTTTCGTGCCCCGAAAAGTTTCATTTTTTTTGACATTTTAAGTTTTGGGAAGTCAAAAAAAAATATATGGAGCATTTGGAACCAATGTGGTTTGTTTTTCGGACATTGATTTTGCTGATTTTTAGACTTCATTTTTCAGGGCTCGATTTTCGTGCCCCGAGAAGTTTCATTTTTTTTTAAATTTCAAGTTTTGGGAATTCAAAAAATAATATATTAAGCACTTAGGAGACATTTGTATTGTTTTTCGGACTCTGATTTTGCTGATTTTAAGACGTCATTTTTCATGGCTCGATTTTCGTGCCCCGAAAAGTTTCATTTTTTTGACATTTTAAGTTTTGGGAAGTCAAAAAATAATATATGAAGCACTTAGGACCAATTTGTTTTGTTTTTCGGACATTGATTTTACTGATTTTTAGACTTCGTTTTTCAGGGCTCGATTTTCGTGACCCGAAAAGTCTCATTTTTTTTGACATTTTAAGTTTTCGGAATTCAAAAAATAATATATTAAGCACTTAGGAGACATTTGTATTGTTTTTCGGACTCTGATTTTGCTGATTTTAAGACGTCGTTTTTCAGGGATGGATTTTCGTGCCCCGAAAAGTTTCATTTTTTTTGACATTCTAAGTTTTGGGAAGTCAAAAATTAATATATTAAGAACTTAGGTGCAATTTGTTTTGTTTTTCGGACTCTGATTTAGCTGATTTTAAGACGTCATTTTTAATGGCTCGATTTTCGTGCCCTGAAAAGTTTCATTTTTTTTTACATTTTAAGTTTTCGGAAGTCAAAAAACAAAATACGAAGCCCTTAGGACCAATTTGTTTTATTTTTCTGAATTTGATTTTACTGATTTTTAGACTTCGTTTTTCAGGGCTCGATTTTCGTGCCCCGAGAAGTTTCATTTTTTTTTAAATTTCAAGTTTTGGGAATTCAAAAAATAATATATTAAGCACTTAGGAGACATTTGTATTGTTTTTCGGACTCTGATTTTGCTGATTTTAAGACGTCGTTTTTCAGGGATGGATTTCCGTGCCCCGAAAAGTTTCATTTTTTTTGACATTTTAAGTTTTGGGAAGTCCAACATTAATATATTAAGCACTTAGGTGCCATTTGTTTTGTTTTTCGGACTCTGTTTTTGCTGATTTTAAGACGTCAGTTTTCATGGCTCGATTTTCTTGCCCCGAAAAGTTTCATTTTTTTTGACATTTCAATTATTGGCAAGTCAAAAAATAATATATGAAGCACTTAGGACCAATTTGTTTTATTTTTCGGACATTGATTTTACTGATTTTTAGACTTCGTTTTTCAGGGCTCGATTTTCGTGCCCCGAGAAGTTTCATTTTTTTTTAAATTTCAAGTTTTTGGAATTCAAAAAGTAATATATTAAGCACTTAGGAGACATTTGTATTGTTTTTCGGACTCTGATTTTGCTGATTTTAAGACGTCGTTTTTCAGGGATGGATTTTCGTGCCCCGAAAAGTTTCATTTTTTTTGACATTCTAAGTTTTGGGAAGTCAAAAATTAATATATTAAGAACTTAGGTGCAATTTGTTTTGTTTTTCGGACTCTGATTTAGCTGATTTTAAGACGTCATTTTTCATGGCTCGGTTTTCTTGCCCCGAAAAGTTTCATTTTTTTTACCTTTTAAGTTTTTGGAAGTCAAAAAATAATATATGAAGCACTTAGAACCAATTTGATTTGTTTTTCGGACATTGATTTTACTGATTTTCAGACTTCATTTTTCCGGGCTCGATTTTCGTGCCCCGAAAACTTTCATTTTTTTTAAATTTCAAGTTTTGGGAATTCAAAAAATAATATATTAAGCACTTAGGAGACATTTGTATTGTTTTTCGGACTCTGATTTAGCAGATTTTAAGACGTCATTTTTTAGGGCTCGATTTTCGTGCCCTGAAAAGTTTCATTTTTTTTGACATTTTAAGTTTTCGGAAGTCAAAAAATAATATATTAAGCACTTAGGACCAATTTGTTTTGTTTTTCGGACATTGATTTTACTGATTTTTAGACTTCGTTTTTCAGGTCTCGATTTTCGTGCCCCTAAAAGTTTCATTTTTTTTGAAATTTCAAGTTTTGGGAAGTCAAAAAATAATATATTAAGAACTTAGGTGCAATTTGTTTTGTTTTTCGGACTCTGATTTAGCTGATTCTAAGACGTCATTTTTCATGGCTAGATTTTCGTGCCCCGAAAAGTTTCATTTTTTTTGACATTTTAAGTTTTGGGAAGTCAAAAAATAATAGATTAAGCACTTAGGACCAATTTGTTTTGTTTTTCGGACATTGATTTTACTGATTTTTAGACTTCGTTTTTCAGGGCTCGATTTTCGTGCCCCGAAAAGTTCATTTTTTTTGACATTTTAAGTTTTGGGAAGTAAAAAAATAATATATGAAGCACTTAGGAGACATTTGTATTGTTTTTCGGACTCTAATTTTGCTGATTTTAAGACGTCATTTTTTAGGGCTCGATTTTCGTGCCGCGAAAAGTTTCATTTTTTTTGCCATTTTAAGTTTTTGGAAGTCAAAAAACAATATACGAAACACTTAGGACCAATTTGTTTTGTTTTTCGGACATTGATTTTACTGATTTTTAGACTTCGTTTTTCAGGGCTCGATTTTCGTGCCCCGCAAAGTTTCATTTTTTTGACATTTCAAGTTTTGGGAAGTCAAAAAATAATATATTAAGAACTTAAGTGCAATTTGTTTTGTTTTTCGGACATTGATTTTACTGATTTTTAGACTTCATTTTTCAGGGCTCGATTTTCGTGCCCCGAAAAGTTTCATTTTTTTGACATTTTAAGTTTTCTGAAGTCAAAAAATAATATATTAAGCACTTAGGAGACATTTGTATTGTTTTTCGGACTCTGATTTTTCTGATTTTAAGACGTCGTTTTTCATGGATGGATTTCCGTGCCCCGAAAAGTTTCATTTTTTTTGACATTTTAAGTTTTGGGAAGTCAAAAATTCATATATTAAGCACTTAGGTGCAATTTGTTTTGTTTTTAAGGCTCTGTTTTCGCTGATTTTAAGACATCATTTTTTAGGGCTCGATTTTCGTGCCCCGAAAAGTTTCATTTTTTTTGACATTTTAAGTTTTGGGAAGTCAAAAAATAATATATGGAGCACTTAGAACCAATATGTTTTGTTTTTCGGACGTTGATTTTACTGATTTTTAGACTTCATTTTTCAGGGCTCGATTTTCGTGCCCCGGGAAGTTTCATTTTTTTTGAAATTTCAAGTTTTGGGAAGTCAAAAAATAATATATTAAGCACTTAGGTGCAATTTGTTTTGTTTTTCGGACTCTGATTTTGCTGATTTTAAGACGTCGTTTTTCATGGCTAGATTTTCGTGCCCCGAGAAGTTTCATTTTTTTTGACATTCTAAGTTTTGGGAAGTCAAAAAATAATATATTAAGAACTTAGGTGCAATTTGTTTTGTTTTTCGGACTCTGATTTAGCTGATTTTAAGACGTCATTTTTCATGGCTCGATTTTCGTGCCCCGAAAAGTTTCATTTTTTTGACATTTTAAGTTTTGGTAAGTCAAAAAATAATATATGAAGCACTTAGAACCAATATGTTTTGTTTTTCGGACATTGATTATACTGATTTTTAGACTTCATTTTTCAGGGCTCGATTTTCGTGCCCCGAGAAGTTTCATTTTTTTTTAAATTTCAAGTTTTGGGAATTCAAAAAATAATATATTAAGCACTTAGGAGACATTTGTATTGTTTTTCGGACTCTGATTTTGCTGATTTTAAGACGTCATTTTTCATGGCTCGATTTTCGTGCCCCGAAAAGTTTCATTTTTTTGACATTTTAAGTTTTGGGAAGTCAAAAAATAATATATGAAGCACTTAGGACCAATATGTTTTGTTTTTCGGACATTGATTTTACTGATTTTTAGACTTCATTTTTCAGGGCTCGATTTTCGTGCCACGAGAAGTTTCCTTTTTTTTTAAATTTCAAGTTTTGGGAATTCAAAAAATAATATATTAAGCACTTAGGAGACATTTGTATTGTTTTTCGGACTCTGATTTTGCTGATTTTAAGACGTCGTTTTTCAGGGATGGATTTTCGTGGCCCGAAAAGTTTCATTTTTTTTGACATTTTAAGTTTTCTGAAGTCAAAAATTAATATATTAAGCACTTAGGTGCAATTTGTTTTGTTTTTCAGACTCTGATTTAGCTGATTTTAAGACATCATTTTTCAGGTCTCGATTTTCGTGCCCCGAAAAGTTTAATTTTTTTTGACATTTTAAGTTTTGGGAAGTCAAAAGATTATATATGAAGCACTTAGGACCAATTTGTTTTATTTTTCGGACATTGATTTTACTGATTTTTAGACTTCATTTTTCAAGGCTCGATTTTCGTGCCCCGAAAAGTTTCATTTTTTTTGACATTTTAAGTTTTGGGAAGTCAAAAAATAAGATATGAAGCACTTAGAACCAATATGTTTTGTTTTTCGGACATTGATTTTACTGATTTTTAGACTTCATTTTTCAGGGCTCGATTTTCGTGCCCGAGAAGTTTCATTTTTTTTTAAATTTCAAGTTTTGGGAATTCAAAAAATAATATATTAAGCACTTAGGAGACATTTGTATTGTTTTTCGGACTCTGATTTTGCTGATTTTAAGACGTCGTTTTTCAGGGATGGATTTTCGTGGCCCGAAAAGTTTCATTTTTTTTGACATTCTAAGTTTTGGGAAGTCAAAAATTAATATATTAAGAACTTAGGTGCAATTTGTTTTGTTTTTCGGACTCTGATTTAGCTGATTTTAAGACGTCATTTTTCATGGCTCGATTTTCGTGCCCCGAAAAGTTTCATTTTTTTGACATTTTAAGTTTTGGGAAGTCAAAAAATAATAGATGAAGCACTTAGGACCAATTTGTTTTGTTTTTCGGACATAGATTTTACTGATTTTTAGACTTCGTTTTTCAGGGCTCGATTTTCGTGCCCCGAAAAGTTTCATTTTTTTTGACATTTTAAGTTTTGGGAAGTCAAAAAATAATATATTAAGCACTTATGAGACATTTGTATTGTTTTTCGGACTCTGATTTTGCTGATTTTAGGACGTCGTTTTTCATGGATGGATTTCCGTGCCCCGAAAAGTTTCATTTTTTTTGACATTTTAAGTTTTGGGAAGTCAAAAATTAATATATTAAGCACTTTTGTGCAATTTGTTTTGTTTTTCAGACTCTGATTTAGCTGATTTTAAGACATCATTTTTCAGGTCTCGATTTTCGTGCCCCGAAAAGTTTCATTTTTTTTGACATTTTAAGTTTTGGGAAGTCAAAAGATTATATATGAAGCACTTAGGACCAATTTGTTTTATTTTTCGGACATTGATTTTACTGATTTTTAGACTTCATTTTTCAGGGCTCGATTTTCGTGGCCCGAAAAGTTTAATTTTTTTGACATTTTATGTTTTGGGAAGTCAAAAAATATTATATGAAGCACTTAGAACCAATTTGTTTTGTTTTTCGGACATTGATTTTACTGATTTTTAGACTTTATTTTTCAGGGCTCGATTTTCGTGCACCGAGAAGTTTCATTTTTTTTTAAATTTCAAGTTTTAGGTATTCAAAAAATAATATAATAAGCACTTAGGACCAATTTGTTTTGTTTTTCGGACATTGATTATACTGATTTTTAGACTTCATTTTTCAGGGCTCGATTTTCGTGCCCCGAAAAGTTTCATTTTTTTTGACATTTTAAGTTTTGGGAAGTCAAAAGATTATATATGAAGCACTTAGGACCAATTTGTTTTATTTTTCGGACATTGATTTTACTGATTTTTAGACTTCATTTTTCAGGGCTCGATTTTCGTGCCCCGAAAAGTTTCATTTTTTTTGACATTTTAAGTTTTGGGAAGTCAAAAAATAAGATATGAAGCACTTAGAACCAATATGTTTTGTTTTTCGGACATTGATTTTACTGATTTTTAGACTTCGTTTTTCAGGGCTCGATTTTCGTGCCCCGAGAAGTTTCATTTTTTTTTAAATTTCAAGTTTTGGGAATGCAAAAAATAATATATTAAGCACTTAGGAGACATTTATAGTGTTATTCGGATTCTGATTTAGCTGATTTTAAGACGTCATTTTTCAGGGCTTGATTTTCGTGCCCCGAGAAGTTTCATTTTTTTTGACATTCTAAGTTTTGGGAAGTCAAAAATTAATATATTAAGAACTTAGGTGCAATTTGTTTTGTTTTTCGGACTCTGATTTAGCTGATTTTAAGACGTCATTTTTCATGGCTCGATTTTCGTGCCCCGAAAAGTTTCATTTTTTTGACATTTTAAGTTTTGGGAAGTCAAAAAATAATATATGAAGCACTTAGGACCAATTTGTTTTATTTTTCGGACATTGATTTTACTGATTTTTAGACTTCATTTTTCAGGGCTCGATTTTCGTGCCCCGAAAAGTTTCATTTTTTTGACATTTTAAGTTTTGGGAAGTCAAAAAATAATATATGAAGCACTTAGAACCAATTTGATTTGTTTTTCGGACATTGATTTTACTGATTTTCAGACTTCATTTTTCCGGGCTCGATTTTCGTGCAACGAGAAGTTTCATTTTTTTTTAAATCTCAAGTTTTGGGAAGTCAAAAAATAATATATTAAGCACTTAGGAGACATTTGTATTGTTTTTCGGACTCTGATTTAGCAGATTTTAAGACGTCATTTTTTAGGGCTCGATTTTCGTGCCTTGAAAAGTTTCATTTTTTTTGACATTTTAAGTTTTCGGAAGTCAAAAAATAATATTCGAAGCACTTAGGACCAATTTGTTTTGTTTTTGGGGCGTTGATTTTGCTGTTTTTTAGGCTTCTTTTTTCAGGTCTCGATTTTCGTGCCCCGAGAAGTTTCATTTTTTTTGAGATTTCAAGTTTTGGGAAGTCAAAAAATTATATATTAAGAACTTAGGTGCAATTTGTTTTGTTTTTCGGACTCTGATTTAGCTGATATTAAGACGTCATTTTTCATGGTTAGATTTTCGTGCCCCGAAAAGTTTCATTTTTTTGACATTTTAAGTTTTGGGAAGTCAAAAAATAATAGATGAAGCACTTAGGACCAATTTGTTTTGTTTTTCGGACATTGATTTTACTGATTTTTAGACTTCGTTTTTCAGGGCTCGATTTTCGTGCCCCGAAAAGTTTCATTTTTTTTGACATTTTAAGTTTTGGGAAGTCAAAAAATAATATATTAAGCACTTAGGAGACATTTGTATTGTTTTTCGGACTCTGATTTTGCTGATTTTAGGACGTCGTTTTTCATGGATGGATTTCTGTGCCCCGAAAAGTTTCATTTTTTTTGACATTTTAAGTTTTGGGAAGTCAAAAATTAATATATTAAGCACTTTTGTGCAATTTGTTTTGTTTTTCAGACTCTGATTTAGCTGATTTTAAGACATCATTTTTCAGGTTTCGATTTTCGTGCCCCGAAAAGTTTCATTTTTTTGACATTGTAAGTTTTGGGAAGTCAAAAGATTATATATTAAGCACTTAGGACCAATTTGTTTTATTTTTCGGACATTGATTTTACTGATTTTTAGACTTCATTTTTCAGGGCTCGATTTTCGTGGCCCGAAAAGTTTAATTTTTTTGACATTTTAAGTTTTGGGCAGTCAAAAAATAATATATGAAGCACTTAGAACCAATTTGTTTTGTTTTTCGGACATTGATTTTACTGATTTTTAGACTTTATTTTTCAGGGCTCGATTTTCGTGCACCGAGAAGTTTCATTTTTTTTTAAATTTCAAGTTTTGGGAATTCAAAAAATAATATAATAAGCACTTAGGACCAATTTGTTTTGTTTTTCGGACATTGATTTTACTGATTTTTAGACTTCGTTTTTCATGGCTCGATTTTCGTGCCCCGAAAAGTTTCATTTTTTTTGACATTTTAAGTTTTCGGAATTCAAAAAATAATATATTAAGCACTTAGGAGACATTTGTATTGTTTTTCGGACTCTGATTTAGCAGATTTTAAGACGTCATTTTTTAGGGCTCGATTTTCGTGCCCTGAAAAGTTTCATTTTTTTTGACATTTTAAGTTTTCGGAAGTCAAAAAACAATATACGAAGCACTTAGGACCAATTTGTTTTGTTTTTCGGACATTGATTTTACTGATTTTTAGACTTCGTTTTTCAGGGCTCGATTTTCGTGCCCTGAAAATTTTCATTTTTTTTGAAATTTCAAGTTTTGGGAAGTCAAAAAATAATATATTAAGCACTTAGGAACAATTTATTTTGTTTTTCGGACATTGATTTTACTGATTTTTAGACTTCGTTTTTCAGGGCTAGATATTCGTGCCCCGAAAAGTTTCATTTTTTTTGAAATTTTAAGTTTTCTGAAGTCAAAAAATAATATATTAAGCACTTAGGAGACATTTGTATTGTTTTTCGGACTCTGATTTTGCTGATTTTAAGACGTCGTTTTTCATGGATGGATTTCCGTGCCCCGAAAAGTTTCATTTTTTTTGACATTTTAAGTTTTGGGAAGTCAAAAATTAATATATTAAGCACTTAGGTGCAATTTGTTTTGTTTTTCAGACTCTGATTTAGCTGATTTTAAGACATCATTTTTCAGGTCTCGATTTTCGTGCCCCGAAAAGTTTCATTTTTTTTGACATTTTAAGTTTTGGGAAGTCAAAAGATTATATATGAAGCACTTAGGACCAATTTGTTTTATTTTTCGGACATTGATTTTACTGATTTTTAGACTACATTTTTCAGGGCTCGATTTTCGTGCCCCGAAAAGTTTCATTTTTTTGACATTTTAAGTTTTGGGAAGTCAAAAAATAATATATGAAGCACTTAGAACCAATTTGATTTGTTTTTCGGACATTGATTTTACTGATTTTCAGACTTCATTTTTCCGGGCTCGATTTTCGTGCAACGAGAAGTTTCATTTTTTTTTAAATTTCAAGTTTTGGGAATTCAAAAAATAATATATTAAGCACTTAGGAGACATTTGTATTGTTTTTCGGACTCTGATTTAGCAGATTTTAAGACGTCATTTTTTAGGGCTCGATTTTCGTGCCTTGAAAAGTTTCATTTTTTTTGACATTTTAAGTTTTCGGAAGTCAAAAAATAATATTCGAAGCACTTAGGACCAATTTGTTTTGTTTTTCGGACATTGATTTTACTGATTTTTAGACTTCGTTTTTCAGGTCTCGATTTTCGTGCCCCGAAAAGTTTCATTTTTTTTGAAATTTCAAGTTTTGGGAAGTCAAAAAATAATATATTAAGAACTTAGGTGCAATTTGTTTTGTTTTTCGGACTCTGATTTAGCTGATTTTAAGACGTCATTTTTCATGGCTAGATTTTCGTGCCCCGAAAAGTTTCATTTTTTTGACATTTTAAGTTTTGCGAAGTCAAAAAATAATATATGAAGCACTTAGAACCAATATGTTTTGTTTTTCGGACATTGATTTTACTGATTTTTAGACTTCATTTTTCAGGGCTCGATTTTCGTACCCCGAAAAGTTTCATTTTTTTTGACATTTTAAGTTTTGGGAAGTCAAAAAATAATATATGGAGCACTTAGAACCAATATGTTTTGTTTTTCGGACATTGATTTTACTGATTTTTAGACTTCATTTTTCAGGGCTCGATTTTCGTGCCCCGAGAAGTTTCATTTTTTTTTAAATTTCAAGTTTTGGGAATTCAAAAAATAATATATTAAGCACTTAGGAGACATTTGTATTGTTTTTCGGACTCTGATTTTGCTGATTTTAAGACGTCATTTTTTATGGCTCGATTTTCGTGCCCCGAAAAGTTTCATTTTTTTGACATTTTAAGTTTTGGGAAGTCAAAAAATAATATATGAAGCACTTAGGACCAATATGTTTTGTTTTTCGGACATTGATTTTACTGATTTTTAGACTTCATTTTTCAGGGCTCGATTTTCGTGCCCCGAGAAGTTTCATTTTTTTTAAAATTTCAAGTTTTGGGAATTCAAAAAATAATATATTAAGCACTTAGGAGACATTTGTATTGTTTTTCGGACTCTGATTTTGCTGATTTTAAGACGTCGTTTTTCAGGGATGGATTTTCGTGGCCCGAAAAGTTTCATTTTTTTTTCCTTTTAAGTTTTTGGAAGTCAAAAATTAATAAATTAAGCACTTAGGTGCAATTTGTTTTGTTTTTCAGACTCTGATTTAGCTGATTTTAAGACATCATTTTTCAGGTCTCGATTTTCGTGCCCCGAAAAGTTTCATTTTTTTTGACATTTTAAGTTTTGGGAAGTCAAAAGATTATATATGAAGCACTTAGGACCAATTTGTTTTATTTTTCGGACATTGATTTTACTGATTTTTAGACTTCATTTTTCAGGGCTCGATTTTCGTGCCCCGAAAAGTTTCATTTTTTTTGACATTTTAAGTTTTGGGAAGTCAAAAAATAAGATATGAAGCACTTAGAACCAATATGTTTTGTTTTTCGGACATTGATTTTACTGATTTTTAGACTTCATTTTTCAGGGCTCGATTTTCGTGCCCGAGAAGTTTCATTTTTTTTTAAATTTCAAGTTTTGGGAATTCAAAAAATAATATATTAAGCACTTAGGAGACATTTGTATTGTTTTTCGGACTCTGATTTTGCTGATTTTAAGACTTCGTTTTTCAGGGATTGAGTTGCGTGGCCCGAAAAGTTTCATTTTTTTTGACATTCTAAGTTTTGGGAAGTCAAAAATTAATATATTAAGAACTTAGGTGCAATTTGTTTTGTTTTTCGGACTCTGATTTAGCTGATTTTAAGACGTCATTTTTCATGGCTCGATTTTCGTGCCCCGAAAAGTTTCATTTTTTTGACATTTTAAGTTTTGGGAAGTCAAAAAATAATAGATGAAGCACTTAGGACCAATTTGTTTTGTTTTTCGGACATTGATTTTACTGATTTTTAGACTTCATTTTTCAGGGCTCGATTTTCGTGCCCCGAAAAGTTTCATTTTTTTTGACATTTTAAGTTTAGGGAAGTCAAAAAATAATATATTAAGCACTTAGGAGACATTTGTATTGTTTTTCGGACTCTGATTTTGCTGATTTTAGGACGTCGTTTTTCATGGATGGATTTCCGTGCCCCGAAAAGTTTCATTTTTTTTGACATTTTAAGTTTTGGGAAGTCAAAAATTAATATATTAAGCACTTTTGTGCAATTTGTTTTGTTTTTCAGACTCTGATTTAGCTGATTTTAAGACATCATTTTTCAGGTCTCGATTTTCGTGCCCCGAAAAGTTTCATTTTTTTTGACATTTTAAGTTTTGGGAAGTCAAAAGATTATATATGAAGCACTTAGGACCAATTTGTTTTATTTTTCGGACATTGATTTTACTGATTTTTAGACTTCATTTTTCAGGGCTCGATTTTCGTGGCCCGAAAAGTTTAATTTTTTTGACATTTTATGTTTTGGGAAGTCAAAAAATATTATATGAAGCACTTAGAACCAATTTGTTTTGTTTTTCGGACATTGATTTTACTGATTTTTAGACTTTATTTTTCAGGGCTCGATTTTCGTGCACCGAGAAGTTTCATTTTTTTTTAAATTTCAAGTTTTGGGAATTCAAAAAATAATATAATAAGCACTTAGGACCAATTTGTTTTGTTTTTCGGACATTGATTTTACTGATTTTTAGACTTCGTTTTTCAGGGCTCGATTTTCGTGCCCCGAAAAGTTTCATTTTTTTTGACATTTTAAGTTTTCGGAATTCAAAAAATAATATATTAAGCACTTAGGAGACATTTGTATTGTTTTTCGGACTCTGATTTAGCAGATTTTAAGACGCCATTTTTACGGCTCGATTTTCGTGCCCTGAAAAGTTTCATTTTTTTTGACATTTTAAGTTTTCGGAAGTAAAAAAACAATATACGAAGCACTTAGGACCAATTTGTTTTATTTTTCGGACATTGATTTTACTGATTTTTAGACTTCGTTTTTCAGGGCTCGATTTTCGTGCCCCGAGAAGTTTCATTTTTTTTTAAATTTCAAGTTTTGGGAATTCAAAAAATAATATATTAAGCACTTAGGAGACATTTGTATTGTTTTTCGGACTCTGATTTTGCTGATTTTAAGACGTCGTTTTTCAGGGATGGATTTTCGTGCCCCGAAAAGTTTCATTTTTTTTGACATTCTAAGTTTTGGGAAGTCAAAAATTAATATATTAAGAACTTAGGTGCAATTTGTTTTGTTTTTCGGACTCTGATTTAGCTGATTTTAAGACGTCATTTTTCATGGCTCGATTTTCTTGCCCTGAAAAGTTTCATTTTTTTGACATTTTAAGTTTTGGGAAGTCAAAAAATAATATATGAAGCACTTAGGACCAATTTGTTTTATTTTTCGGACATTGATTTTACTGATTTTTAGACTTCATTTTTCAGGGCTCGATTTTAGTGCCCCGAAAAGTTTCATTTTTTTGACATTTTAAGTTTTGGGAAGTCAAAAAATAATATATGAAGCACTTAGAACCAATTTGATTTGTTTTTCGGACATTGATTTTACTGATTTTCAGACTTCATTTTTCCGGGC
Source organism: Penstemon davidsonii (assembly GCA_034814905.1). Classification (NCBI taxonomy): domain Eukaryota; kingdom Viridiplantae; phylum Streptophyta; class Magnoliopsida; order Lamiales; family Plantaginaceae; genus Penstemon; species Penstemon davidsonii. Next base: position 188,428 of record JAYDYQ010002085.1, read on the forward strand.
TCGATTTTCGTGCAACGAGAAGTTTCATTTTTTTTTAAATTTCAAGTTTTGGGAATTCAAAAAATAATATATTAAGCACTTAGGAGACATTTGTATTGTTTTTCGGACTCTGATTTAGCAGATTTTAAGACGTCATTTTTTAGGGCTCGATTTTCGTGCCTTGAAAAGTTTCATTTTTTTTGACATTTTAAGTTTTCGGAAGTCAAAAAATAATATTCGAAGCACTTAGGACCAATTTGTTTTGTTTTTCGGACATTGATTTTACTGATTTTTAGACTTCGTTTTTCAGGTCTCGATTTTCGTGCCCCGAAAAGTTTCATTTTTTTTGAAATTTCAAGTTTTGGGAAGTCAAAAAATTATATATTAAGAACTTAGGTGCAATTTGTTTTGTTTTTCGGACTCTGATTTAGCTGATATTAAGACGTCATTTTTCATGGTTAGATTTTCGTGCCCCGAAAAGTTTCATTTTTTTGACATTTTAAGTTTTGGGAAGTCAAAAAATAATAGATGAAGCACTTAGGACCAATTTGTTTTGTTTTTCGGACATTGATTTTACTGATTTTTAGACTTCGTTTTTCAGGGCTCGATTTTCGTGCCCCGAAAAGTTTCATTTTTTTTGACATTTTAAGTTTTGGGAAGTCAAAAAATAATATATTAAGCACTTAGGAGACATTTGTATTGTTTTTCGGACTCTGATTTTGCTGATTTTAGGACGTCGTTTTTCATGGATGGATTTCTGTGCCCCGAAAAGTTTCATTTTTTTTGACATTTTAAGTTTTGGGAAGTCAAAAATTAATATATTAAGCACTTTTGTGCAATTTGTTTTGTTTTTCAGACTCTGATTTAGCTGATTTTAAGACATCATTTTTCAGGTTTCGATTTTCGTGCCCCGAAAAGTTTCATTTTTTTGACATTTTAAGTTTTGGGAAGTCAAAAGATTATATATTAAGCACTTAGGACCAATTTGTTTTATTTTTCGGACATTGATTTTACTGATTTTTAGACTTCATTTTTCAGGGCTCGATTTTCGTGGCCCGAAAAGTTTAATTTTTTTGACATTTTAAGTTTTGGGAAGTCAAAAAATAATATATGAAGCACTTAGAACCAATTTGTTTTGTTTTTCGGACATTGATTTTACTGATTTTTAGACTTTATTTT